>JANTPZ010128083.1:0-11433 GCA_025593235.1 Vachellia pachyceras
CAGATGAACTTCTTCAATCTTCTCAACCAAGAGCCTGGAAGTACATCCGCAATCATCCCATCAATCAAGTGATTGGAGAGATGAGTGAAGGTGTACGTACCAAAAAAAGATTTAATGAGGCTCAATTTTCAGCCTTCATATCTCAAATAGAGCCCAAGAATGTTGAGGAAGCTTTGACTAACAATGATTGGATAATTGTTATGGAAGAAGAACTAAATCAATTTGAAAGAAATCAAGTTTGGGACTTAGTTCCTAGACCCAAGGATCACCCTGTTATTGGTTCAAAATGGGTTTTTAGGAATAAACTTGATGAATCAGGGATCATTGTCAGGAACAAAGCAAGATTGGTTGCAAAAGGTTATAATCAAGAAGAAGGTATTGATTATGATGAAACACTAATCTTGTTGAAAAAAATATGTGCCCTTTTTTAAGTGAAAATTTTTTAATATTGAAAATAACACAATTTAAGCGATCCTAATTGAAAACTGAGTCACAGTGGATGTTTCCATTCAATTCTAATAAAGTTAAATATTTAATTCCATAAATACGAATCTTGTTGAAAAAATATGAGTCTTTCTTATGTGAGAATATTTGAATTTTGAAAAAAAAACAACGCGATTTAAGGATCCTAATTAAAAACTGAGTCACAGTGGATGTCTCCATTAAATTCTAATAGTGTTAAATGTTTAATTCCTTAAACACTAATCTTGTTGAAAAAAATATGCGACCCTTTTAATTTTAAAAATCTGAAGGTTGAAAAAAAACACGATTTAATGAATCCTAAATAAAAACTGAGTCATAGTGGATGTTTCCATTCAATTCTAATAGAGTTAAATGTTTAATTCCTTAAGTAGTAATCTTCTTGAAATAAATATGGGACCTTTTTTATGTGAAAATATTTGAATTTAAAAAAAAAAGATTTAAGGAATCCTAATTAAATACTGAGTCACAGTGGATGTTTCCATTCAATTCTAAGAGAGTTAAATGTTTAATTCCATAAACGTGAATCTTGTTGTAAAAATATGGGCCTTTTTTCTATGAAAATATTTGAATTTTGAAAAAAACAACACGATTTAATGAATCCTAATTAAAAATTGAGTCACAGTGGATGTTTCTATTCAATTCTAAAAGAGGTAAATATTTATGCCCTTAAACACTAATCGTGTTGAAAAAAATACGGGCCCTTTTTTATGTGAAAATATTTTAATTTTGAAAAAACACTATTTCAGGGATTCTAATTAAAAACTGAGTTACAGTGGATGTCTCCAATCAATTCTAATAGAGTTAAATGTTTAAGTCCGCAAACACTAATCTTGTTGACAAAATATGAGCCCTTTTTTAAGTGAAAATTTTTCAATTTTCAAAAAAACAGAGTTTAAGGGATCCTAATTAAAAACTGAGTCACAGTGGATGTCTCCATTCAATTCTAATAGTGTTAAATGTTTAATTCCTTAAACACTAATCTTGTTAAAAAAATATGGTCCCTTTTTTTGGTGAAAATGTTTGAATTTTGAAAAAACAGGATTTAAGGGATTCAAATTAAAACTGAGTCACAGTGAATGTCTCCATTCAATTCTAATAGAGTTAAATGTTTAAGTCCGCAAACACTAATCTTGTTAAAAAAAAATATGTGCCCTTTTTTGAGTGAAAATTTTTGAATTTTGAAAAAAAACAATTTAAGGGATCATAATTAAAAACTGAGTCACAGTGGATGTCTCCATTAAATTCTAATATTGTTAAATGTTTAATTCCTTAAACACTAATCTTGTTGAAAAAAATATGCCATTCTTTTAATTTAAAAATTTGAATGTTGAAAAAAAACACGATTTAATGAATCCTAAATAAAAAATGAGTCACAGTGGATGTTTCCATTCAATTCTAATAGAGTTAAATGTTTAATTCCATAAACACGAATTTTGTTGAAAAAATATGGGTCTTTTTTATGTGAAAATATTTGAATTTTGAAAAAATAACAACACTATTTAAGGATCCTAATTAAAAAGTGAGGCACAGTGGATGTTTCTATTCAATTCTAAAAGAGGTAATTGTTTATGTCCTTAAGCACTAATCCTGTTGAAAAAAATACGGCCCCTTTTTATGTGAAAATATTTGAATTTTGAAAAAACACGATTTAAGGGATCCTAATTAAAAACTGAGTCACAGTGGATGTGTCCATTCAATTCGATTCGTGTTAAATGTTTAATTCCTTAAACACTAATCTTGTTAAAAAAATATGGGACCCTTTTAATTTTAAAAATTTGAATATTGAAAAAAAAACACGATTTAATGAATCCTAATTAAAAACTGAGTCACAGTGGATGTTTCCATTCAATTCTAATAGAGTTAAATGTTTAATTCCATAAACATGAATCTTGTTGAAAAAATAGGGCATTTTTTCTGTGAAAATATTTGAATTTTGAAAAAAAAACAACACGATTTAATGAATCCTAATTAAAAATTGAGACACAGTGGATGTTTCCATTCAATTCTAATAGAATTAAATGTTTAATTCCGTAAACATGAATCTTGTTGAAAAAATATGGGCCTTTTTTATGTGAAAATATTTGAATTTTGAAAAAAAACAACAAGATTTAAGGAATCCTAATTAAAAAATGAGTCAGAGTGGATGTTTCCATTCAATTCTAAAAGAGGTAAATGTTTATGTCCTTAAACACTAATCTTGTTGAAAAAAATAGGGCCCCGTTTTTATGTGAAAATATATGAATTTTGAAAAAAACACGATTTAAGGGATCCTAATTAAGAACATAGTCACAATGGATGTTTCCATTCATTTCTAATAGAATTAAATGTTTAATTCCTTAAACACTAATCTTGTTGAAAAAATATGGGCCTTTTTTATGTGAAAATATATGAATTTTGGAAAAAAACACGATTTAAGAGATCATAATTAAAAACTGATTCACAGTGGATGTCTACATTCAATTCTAATAGAGTTAAATGTTTAATTCCATAAGCACTAATCTTCTTGAAATAAATATGGGACCTTTTTTAAGTGAAAATATTTCAATTTCATAAAAACAACAAGATTTAAGGAATCCTAATTAAATACTGAGTCACATTGCATGTTTGCATTCAATTCTTAGAGAGTTAAATGTTTAATTCCATAAACATGAATCTTGTTGAAAAAATATGGGCCTTTTTCTGTGAAAATATTTGAATTTTGAAAAAAAACAACACGATTTAAGGAATCCTAATTTAAAATTGAGTCACAGTGGATGTTACCATTCAATTCTAAAAGAGGAAAATATTTATGTCCTTAAACACTAATCCTGTTAAAAAAACACGACCTCTTTTTTATGTGAAAATATTTGAATTTTGAAAAAACACGATTTAAGGTATCCTAATTAAAAACTGAGTCACAGTGGATGTCTCCATTCAATTCGAATAGTGTTAAATGTTTAATTCCTTAAACACTAATCTTGTTGAAAAAAATATAGGCCCTATTTTATGAGAAAATATTGAAATTTTTAAAAAAACAACACGACTTAAGGAATCCTAATTAAAAACTGAGCCACAGTTGATGTTTCCATTCACTTCTAATAGAGTTAAATGGTTAATTCCTTAAACACTAATCTTGTTGAAAAAAATATGTGCTCTATTTTATGTGAAAATATTTGAATTTTTTAAAAAAACAACACGACTTAAGGATTCCTAATTAAAAACAGAGTCACAGAGGATGTTTCCATTCAATTATAATAGAGTTAAATGTTTAATTCCATAAACACGAATCTTGTTGAAAAAATATGGATCTTTTTATGTTAAAATATTTGAATTTTGAAAAAAACAACACGACTTAAGGAATCCTAATTAAAAACTGGGCCACAGTGGATGTTTCCATTCACTTCTAATAGAGTTAAATGGTTAATTCCTTAAACATTAATCTTGTTGAAAAAAATATGGGCCCTATTTTATGTGAAAATATTTGAATTTTAAAAAGAGCAACATGACTTATGGAATCCTAATTAAAAACTGAGTCACAATGGATGTTTCCATTCAATTCTAATAGAGTTAAATGTTTAATTCCATAAACATGAATCTTGTTGAAAAAATATGGACCTTTTTTATGTGAAAATATTTGAATTTAAAAAAAACAAGATTTAAAAAATCCTAATTAAATGCTGAGTCACAGTGGTTGTTTTCATTCAATATTAAGAGAGTTAAATGTTTAATTCCATAAACGTGAATCTTGTTGTAAAAATATGGGCCTTTTTTCTGTAAAAATATTTGAATTTTAAAAAAAAACAACACGATTTAATGAATCCTAATTAAAAATTGAGTCACAGTGGATGTTTCCATTCAATTCTAAAAGAGGTAAATATTTATGTCCTTAAACACTAATTTTTGAATTTTGAAAAAACACGATTTAAGGGATTGTAATTAAAAACTGAGTCACAGTGGATGTCTGCAATCAATTCTAATAGAGTTAAATGTTTAAGACCGAAAACACTATTCTTGTTGAAAAAATATGAGCCCCTTTTTAAGTGAAAATTTTTTAATTTTCAAAAAAACACAGTTTAAGGAATCCTAATTAAAAACTGAGTCACAGTGGATGTCTCCATTCAATTCTAATAGTGTTAAATGTTTAATTCCTTAAACACTAATCTTGTTAAAAAAATATGGTCCCTTTGTTAGGTGAAAATATTTGAATTTTGAAAAAACACGTTTTAAGGGATCCTAATTAAAAACTGAGTCTCAGTGGATGTCTCCATTCAATTCTAATCTTGTTGAAAAAAATATGTGCCCTTTTTTAAGTGAAAATTTTTGAATTTTGAAAATAACACAATTTAAGGGATCCTGATTAAAACTAAGTCACAATGGATGTTTCCATTCAATTATAATAAAGTTAAATGTTTAATCACATAAACACAAATCTTGTTGAAAAAATATGGGTATTTTTATGTGAGAATATTTGAATTTTGAAAAAAAAACAACACGATTTAAGGATCTTAATTAAAAACTGAGTCACAGTGGATGTCTACATTAAATTCTAATAGTGTTAATGTTTAATTCCTTAAACACTAATCTTATTGAAAAAAATATGGGAACTTTTTTATGTGAAAATTTTAGAATTTCACAAAAAACAAGATTTAAGGAATCCTAATAAAATACTGGTCACAGTGGATGTTTCCATTCAATTCTAAGAGATTTAAATGTTTAATTCCATAAACATGAATCTTGTTGAAAAAATATGGGCCTTTTTTCTGTGAAAATATTTGAATTTTGAAAAAAAACAACACTATTTAATGAATCATAATTAAAAATTGAGTCACAGTGGATGTTTCCATTCAATTCTAAAAGAGGTAAATATTTATGTCCTTAAACACTAATCGTGTTGAAAAAAATACGGCACCTTTTTATGTGAAAATATTTGAATTTTGAAAAAAAAATGATTTAAGGGATTCTAATTAAAAACTGAGTCACATTGGATGTCTCCAATCAATTCTAATATAGTTAAATGTTTAAGTCCGAAAACACTAATCTTGTTGAAAAAATATGAGCCCTTTTTAAGTGAAAATTTTTTAATTTTAAAAAAAACACAGTTTAAGGGATCCTAATTAAAAACTGAGTCACAGTGGATGTCTCCATTCAATTCTAATAGTGTTAAATGTTTAATACCTTAAACACTAATCTTGTTAAAAAAATATGGTCCCTTTTTTAGGTGAAAATTTTTTAATTTTGAAAAAACACGATTTAAGGGATCCAAATTAAAAAATGAGTCACAGTGGATGTCTCCATTAAATAGTAATAGACTTAAATGTTTAAGTCCACAAACACTAATCTTGTTGAAAAAAATATGTGCCCTTTTTTAAGTGAAAATTTTTGAATTTTGAAAAAAACACAATTTAAGGGATCCTAATTAAAAACTGAGTCACAGTGGATGTTTGTATTCATTTCTAATAGAATTAAATGTTTAATTCCTTAAACACGAATCTTGTTGAAAAAATATGGGACTTTTTTATGTGAAAATATTTGAATTTTAATTAAAAATATGACACGATGTAAGGAATCCTAATTAAAAACTGAGCTACAATGGATGTTTCCATTCACTTCTAATAGAGTTAAATGGTTAATTGCTTAAACACTAATCTTGTTGAAAAAAATATGGGCCCTATTTTATGTGAAAATATTTGAATTTTTAAAAGAACAACACGACTTAAAGAATCCTAATTAAAAACTGAATCACAGTGGATGTTTCCATTCAATTCTAATAGAGTTAAAAGTTTAATTCCATAAACATGAATCTTGTTGAAAAAATATGGGCCTTTTTTATGTTAAAATATTTGAATTTTAAAAAAAAACACGATTTAAGGGATCCTAATTAAAAACTGAGTCACAGTGGATGTTTCCATTCAATTCTAAAAGAGATAAATGTTTATGTCCTTAAACACTAAACTTGTTGAAAAAATATGGGCATTTTTTACGTGAAAATATTTGAATTTTGAAAAAACACAACACGATTTAAGCAATCCTAATTAAAAAATGAGTCACAGTCGATGTTTTCATTCAATTCTAATAGAGTTAAATGTTTAATTCCTTAAGTACTAATCTTCTTGAAATAAATATAGGCATTTTTTTGTGAAAATATTTGAATTTTGAAAAAAAACACGATTTAAGGAATCCTAATTAAAAACTGTGTCACAATGGATGTTTCCATTCAATTCTAATTGAGTTAAATGTTTAAGTCCTTAAACACTAATCTTGTGGCAAAAAAAATATGGGCCCATTTTTATATGAAAATATTTGAATTTTGAAAAAAAAAATGATTTAAGGAATCCTATTTAAAAACATAGTCACAGTGGATGTTTCCATTCAATTCTAATAGAGTTAAATGTTTAATTCCATAAACACGAATCTTGTTTAAAAAATATGGGGTTTTTTATTTGAAAATATTTGAATTTTGAAAAAAAACAACACGATTTAAGGAATCCTAATTGAAAACTGAGGCACAGTGGATGTTTCCATTACATCTAATAGAGTTACATGTTTAATTCCTTAAGCAATAATCTTCTTGAATTAAATATGCAACCTTTTTTATGTGAAAATATTTGAATTTCAAAATAACAATAAGATTTAAGGAATCCTAATTAAAAACAGAGTCTCTGTCGATGTTTGCATTCAATTCTAATAGAGTTAAATGTTTAATTCCATAAACACGAATGTTGTTGAAAAAATATGGGCCTTTTTTTGTGAAAATATTTGAATTTTAAAAAAAAACAACACGATTTAAGGAATCCAAATTAAAAACTGAGGCACAGTGGATGTTTCCATTCACTTCTAATAGAGTTAAATGTTTAATTCCTTAAGCAATAATCTTCTTGAAATAAATATGCGACCTTTTTTATGTGAAAATATTTGAATTATGAAAAAAACAACACGATTTAAGGAATCCTAATTAAAAACTAAGCTACAGTGGATGTTTCCATTCACTTCTAATAGAGTTAAATGGTTAATTCTTTAAACACTAATTTTGTTGAAAAAAACATGGGCCCTATTTTATGTGAAAATATTTGAATTTTTAAAAGAACAACACGACTTAAGGAATCTTAATTAAAAACTGAGCCACAGTGGATGTTTTCATTTAATTCTAGTAGAGTTAAATGTTTAATTCCATAAACAAGAATCTTGTTAAAAAATATGGGCCTTTTCTGTGAAATTATTTGAATTTTAAAAAAAACAACACGATTTAAGGGATCCTAATTAAAAACTGAGGCACAGTGGATGTTTCCATTGAATTCTTATAGGGTTACATGTTTAATTCCATAAACATCAATCTTGTTGAAAAAATATGGGCATTTTTTTGTGAAAATATTTGAATTTTGAAAAAACAACACGATTTAAGGGGGATAATTAAAAACTGAGGCATAGGGGATGTTTCCATTGAATTCTTATAGAGTTAAATGTTTAATTCCATAAACACCAATCTCGTTGAAAAAATATGGGCATTTTTTTGTGAAAATATTTGAATTTTGAAAAAAAAACAACACGATTTGAGGAATCCTAATTAAAAACTGAGGCACAGTGGACGTTTCCATTCACTTCTATTAGAGTTAAATGTTTAATTCCTTAAGCAATAATCTTCTTGAAATAAATATGCGACCTTTTTTATGTGAAAATATTTGAATTTCAAAAAAACATTAAGATTTAGGGAATCCAAATTAAAAACGGAGTCTCATTGGATGTTTCCTTTCAATATTAATAGAGTTAAATGTTTAATTCCTTCAACACTAATCTTCTTGAAATAAATATGGGCATTTTTGTGTGAAAATATTTGAATTTTGAAAAAAAAACAACACGATTTAAGGAATCGTAATTAAAAAGTAAGTCACAATGGATGTTTCCATTCAATTCTAATAGAGTTAAATGTTTAAGTCCTTAAACACTAATCTTGTGGCAAAAAAAAATATGGGCCCATTTTTATATGAAAATATTTGAATTTTGAAAAAAAACGATTTAAGAATCCTAATTAAAAACTGAGTCACATTGGATGTATCCATTCAATTCTAATAGAGTTAAATGTTTAATTCCATAAACACGAATCTTGTTTAAAAAATATGGGATTTTTTTTGGGAAAATATTTGAACTTTCAAAAAAACAACACGATTTAAGGAATCCTAATTAAAAACTGAGGCACAATGGATGTTTCCATTCACTTCTAATAGAGTTAAATGTTTAATTCCTTAAGCAACAATCTTCTTGAAATAAATATGCGACCTTTTTTATGTGAAAATATTTGAATTCTGAAAAGACAACACGATTTAAGGAATCCTAATTAAAAACTGAGTCACAGTGGATGTCTCCATTCAATTCTAATAGAGTTAAATGTTTAATTCCTTAAACACTAATCTTCTTGAAATAAATATGGGCATTTGTGTTTGAAAATATTTGAATTTTGAAAAAAAAACAACATGATTTAAGGAATCCTAATTAAAAACTGAGTCACAGGGGATGTGTCCGTTCAATTCTAATAGAGTTAAATGTTTAAGTCCTTAAACACTAATCTTGTGGCAAAAAATATGGGCCCCTTTTATGTGAAAATATTTGAATTTCGAAAAAAATCACAATTTAAGGAATCCTATTTAAAAACTGAGTGACAGTGGATGTTTTGATCCAATTCCAATAGAGTTTAATGTTTAAGTCCTTAAACACGAATGTTGTAGAAAAAATATGGGCCTTTTTTATGTGAAAATATTTGAATTTTGAAAAAAACAACACGATTTGAGGAATTCTAATTAAAAACTGAGTCACAGTGGATGTTTCCATTCAATTCTAATAGAGTTAAATGTTTAATTCCTTAAACACTAATCTTGTGGCAAAAAATATGGGCACTTTTTTATGTGAAAATAATTCAATTTTGAAAAAAACGATTTAAGGAATCCTAATTAAAAACTGAGTCACAGTGGATGTTTCCATTCAATTCTAATAGAGTTAAATGTTAAATTCCATAAACACGAATCTTGTTGAAAAAATATGGGCATTTTTTGTACCAAAATATTTGAATTTTAAAAAAAGAAGACGGTTTAAGAAAAGCTATTTAAAAACTGAGTCACAGTGGATGTCTCCATTCAATTCTAATAGAGTTAAATGTTTAATTCCTTAAACACAAATCTTGTTGAAAAAAAATGGGACCCTTTTAATTTTAAAAATTTGAATATTGAAAAAAAAACACGATTTAAGGAATCCTAATTAAAAACTGAGTCACAGTGGATGTTTCCATTCAATTCCAATAGAGTTAAATGTTTAATTCCATAAACACGAATCTTGTTGAAATAATATGGGCATTTTTTGAGTGAAAATATTTGAATTTTTAAAAAAAACAACACGATTTAGAGAATTCTAAATAAAAACTGGGCCACAGTGGATTTCTCCATTCAATTCTAATAGAGTTAAATGTTTATTTCCTTAAACACTAATCTTTTTGAAAAAAAAAATATGTTTCCTTTTAATTTTAAAAATTTGAATCTTGAAAAAAAACCGCGATTTAAGGAATCCTAATTAAAAACTGAGTCATAGTAGATGTCTCCATTCATTTCTAATAGAGTTAAATGTTTATTTCCTTAAACACCAATCTTTTTGAAAAAAATAAGGGACCCTTTTAATTTTAAAAATTTGAATATTGAAAAAAAAGCATGAATTAAGGAATCCTTATTAAAAACTGAGTCACAGTGGATGTTTCCATTCAATTCTAATAGAGTTAAATGTTTATTTCCTTAAACACCAATCTTTTTGAAAAAAATATGGGACACCTTTAATTTTAAAAATTTGAATATTGAAAAAAAAGCACGAATTAAGGAATCCTAATTAAAAACTGAGTCACAGTGGGTGTTTCCATTCAATTCTATTAGAGTTAAATGTTGATTCCATAAACACGAATCTTGTTGAAAAAATATGGGCATTTTTTGTGTGAAAATATTTGAATTTTGAAATAAAAAACACGATTTACGAAATCCTAGTTAAAAACTGACTCATAGTGGATGTCTCCATTCAATTCTAATAGAGTTAAATGTTTAATTCCTTAAACACTAATCGTGTTGAAAAAAATATGGGACCCTTTTAATTTTAAAATTTTGAATATTGGAAAAATACGATTTAAGGAATTCTAATTAAAAACTGAGTCACAGTGGATGTTTCTATTCAATTCCAATAGAGTTAAATGTTTAATTCCATAAACACGAATCTTGTTGAATAATTATGGGCATTTTTTGTGTGTAAATATTTGAATTTTGAAAAAACAACACGATTTAGGGAATTCTAATTAAAAACTGAGTCACAGTGGATGTTTCCATTCAAGTCAAATAGAGTTAAATGTTTATTTCCTTAAACACAAATCTTTTTGAAAAAAATATGTGACTCTTTGGCGTGCCCTATCTCGCAAATCGCAAAACAGTTTCGTTGGACAACCTTGAAAATTGCCAAGAATTAAATTTATAATCTCCAAGGGTTGTATAGTTGCAACCCAGGGTCGTTCTCACCGGAAGCAAGTCGCGCGCCAAATAGTTCTTAGCTTATGCTTGTGTTTGCTATGTAAAATGCAAATGGGGTTTTGGTTTGGAATGAACTAATCTACTTATCTAAATGCAGAAATTAAAACTTGTTTTTGGTATTTTTGTATTAGGGAGGAAAATCAGGAAGAGATGGAATGAAAATGAAGTGTTATGGGAAAATCCTCTTGAAAATGAATTGGGCCATCACAGTTCGCAAAGGATTAGGTAAAGTAATTACTTTCGCACTAAGGTTTCGAAATCATAAACCCTAACAATTTGAATGGGTCCGGAGATGCACACAGTGACCTCCTTCTATATCCCCACCATGACTTGTTAGGTCACGAATAACATGGAATGAACTCCGCCCCATGAAATCCTTGAAGGGCACTTAGTGTGTGTACGGAAATCGCAAAGTGACAAAACCAACTCC
>JANTPZ010128088.1:0-12150 GCA_025593235.1 Vachellia pachyceras
GGTAATCAGTGAGTTCTGCTCTATTGTTTGGGCATCTGTTAATTTTTCTGATTTTTGGTCAACCGTTTGACTTTTTGACTTTGACTTTGTCAAATGACCAAAATGCCCTTACACTTTCTCTTAATGACCAAAATTCCCTTTCACAGTCTAACTTTTCATAATTTCCCATTTTACCCTTAACCTTTTGGCCCTTGATCTTTTGGTTTCTGATTCTTGAGGCAATTTCCCCATCATGAAATTTTCCTAGGGTGAGCACGCTTAACTTTACTATTCCTACCGGCTTTCATCCATCCGACATCAATCAACTTTTTCCGTACTTTCTATCCATGGGTTTTAACTTAACTTTTGACTACCAGTTTGGCCTCTTTTATCCAATGACCATATTGCCCTTGGTCATTTATACTTAATGACATTTATGTCCCTGGCTTATATTCTTAGAAATCTCAAAGCCTTAGGACTAATCTAACCAAGGTCTCTTAATTTCCACTGACATCTCCTTTTTCTGTACTTTTATTTCTGGGCCTTGTTTTATCTTATAACTATCGATTTGGCCTCTATGTTGGCTTACAGAAAAGGGTGGATATTACAGTACCAACTAGCATCCAGAGAGAACAGCCCTGGGGTTGTCACTATACAATCCTTGGAAATCAAAATTAATATTCTCGATCCATTTTCAAGGCTAACCGACCATCTAAGTTTACATTTTGTGGCTTAGTCGGATCAAGAATTTAGCGCTATTGCCAGGGACACTAAGTGCCATTAGTTGTTGGATTGTGTTTTTTTTTAGTTTTGCATCTTTGTTCATAGTATAGAAATAGCTTGTTTATATCTTACCATTGCATAGTAGAATACACCTGTTTCTACTGTATTCTGAATAAAATTCACCATTTCGCCGTGACCAACTTCAAATTTAGCCGCGACAAACGTGAGTTTCCACAGAGAGATTCCTCTTGGGTACTATTCACCGCGACCAAAATTGACTTTAGCCGTGACGAAACTTGCATTTTTTGAATAAGAGATACCCTCTCGGGTACCTTTCGCTGCGACGTAATTCATATTTAGCCGCAGCGAACATACTATTTTCATATTTCATTCACTTCATTCATCTAAATTTCAACACATACATACATCATAATCATACATACACCTGCATACACTCATACATATCTTTCTCATTCATTTTTGCGTGGTTTGTTTTGAGTTGTGTTCATTTTGTTCTTGCCTTAGATTTTTCGCTTGTATGCCCAAAAAGAATCAGCTTGAACCCTTTGATCCTGAAATTGAGAGAACCTTGAGGGAGAGACGTAGGGCAAACAAAAGAAAACAGAGAGGCAAAGTAGTTAGAGACTTAAGTTTAGAAGTAGGAGAGTCTAGTTTAGATAAATTAGGAGAAATCATGGCTGAAAATGTACCAAAGCCTCAAAATAGGAATGTAAATGAAAATCAACAAGGGAATGGTAATAGAAGAAATGGTGAAGAGGAAGGAATAGGGGAAATAATGGAAATAATAGGAGAAGAACCATAAGAGAAGCCACAACCTCTGAAGTTAATTATGATCCATTTACTGATACTTGCCCAAATTATGATGTGAATTTTGAGATTAAAGGCTTATTAATTAATTCTCTTCCTAAATTTCATGGCTTGCCAAGAGAGGATCCATACATCCACTTGCAGTCATTGTCAATGATTTACCAGAGTATGAAACCAATTGGAGCCTCACTTGACCAAGTGCTATGGAAGGTGTTTCACCTATCGTTGGAAGGAAAGGCAAGAAAATGGTTCATGAGTCTTCCGAGGCATGTAGCTAATGCTTATCAAAGTTGGGTTAATCTAAGAAAAGCTTTTTTGGAGAAGTATTTTCCAGCATCAAGAACTTCATCAATGAGGAAGGAAATTTATTCAGCAAGAGTATGATGAATCGTTATACGATTATTGAAATAGATTTCAAGACCTTCTTTCGAGATGCCCTCATCATCAAATACCGGATGAGCAGTTGGTTCAATATTTCTATGATGGGTTGAAGAGCCAAGAAAAAGGGATGTTGGATGCAGCTGCTGGAGGTTCATTAATTGATTTAACTGCTGAAGATGCTTGGGAGCTTATAAAAAAGATGGCTTTAAACCATCAACAATATAGTGTGAGAGACACTAGGGCTGTTCATGAAGTTGGATATTCAAGTGCTCATAATAGGAGAATGGACACCCTAGAATCAAAGGTAAATTCTTTGGAAAGTAAAGTCTCTTATTACTATTGAGTTGAAGAACCTAAATGTCAATAAGCCACAACCATCCATGGATTAAGCTGCTCCAAGTTGTGAAACTTGTGGGTCAGTAATGCATATTTCAAGTGTGTGCCCAAGCTGATTCGAAGAAGTTTCTGCAATGTACCAAGGGAGACCGAATCAAAAATGAAATCCCTACTCCAAACATACAATGAGGGTTGGAAATCAAATCCAAAGTTTAGTTGGAGGGTTGAAGAGGCCAATGCCCAGAGATTCCAAAGGAGTGTAGGAGCTGGACCTTCTAACTCCAACATTTAGAATACACAACAAGCCTTGAGTGTGCCACCAAAGGAAGATATAAATCAGTTGCTGCAAAATATGCTGGTGCTACTTAAGGAAGAGAAGGCTTCCACCTCAAATCAATTCAATTTGCTTGCCTCACTTATTCAGAAAGATTCTTCGAAAAATGACGCAAGATACGCTTCTTTATAAAAAAGAATGGAGCAGTGGGAAACAAAAGATGAGAACTTGAATTCCTTCGTCACTCAACTTTCTAACAACATGAGTGAACAACAAGCAAGGAATGGAGGCTCCATACCATCAAATACCGTCATTAACCCCAAGGGACTGAATGCAATAAACTTGAGAAATGGGAGGCAAGTGAAATTTGATGATAAAGAAGAACATGAGAAAAGAGAGGAGGAAAGTGAATTCGAAGAGATTCCACAAGCTACTGGAAAGGAGAAGAGGAGTGAGAGCATAAAAGAAGAGTTATTGTTGAGAAGAGAGAGTGCCTCACCACAACAAAGAGAAGAAGAAAGAAGAAATTTGGAGCAAAAGGCAACGAGTAAGAATAAGGAAAGAAGCAAGCATGGCTCAACCTCATTAAAAGGTAAGGAGGTAAACATTCATGAACTCCCTTTTCCAAACTCATATTTGATGAATGGAAAACTTGCTGAAAAGGATAGTGAAAAGGAAGTTTATGATTTGTTTAGCAAAGTAGAGGTAAATATACCATTGCTCGACTTAGTCAAAAAGGTCCCTAAATATGCTAAATATCTAAAGGACTTGTGTACCAATAAAAGAAAGTTTAGACCTAATGAAAGAGTACAAGTAAGCTCAAATGTTTCAGCCTTGTTTAAACCGCAACTTCCTGTGAAATGTCAGGACCCAGGATCTTTCACCATCCCTTGCACTATAGGAAAGGTAACCATAAGGGGAGCGTTGCTAGATCTAGGGGCTGATATTAATGTGATTCCAAAGTCCGTTTATCAAGCCTTAGGGGTCAAGAACTTGAAACCTACATCGTTGGTACTCAAACTAGCTGATAGATCGATGAGATATCCAAATGGGACAGTTGAGGATATTCTTGTAAAGGTGAAAGACTTAGTTTTTCCTGTTGACTTTTATGTGCTTGATATGTCCAAAGAATCCATTAATGAATCCACCTTGATTTTAGGAAGACCCTTCTTAAGGACAGCTAATACTATGATTAGCATGAAAGAAGGAAGCATATCAATGGAAGTAGGAGAAAATAAGATCAACTTTAATATTTATAAGGCTATGAAACATCCTTACGAGGATTATTCGCTGTTAAGTGTTAATGCCCTTGATGCTGTGGTAGATGATGCATGTGCTGAACTTGAAATAGAAAATGGACTAACATGTTCACATCATTACTCGTATGCACCATTTAATGATGAAAATCTGAAAATTCGTCTTGAACCTCCTGATTCACCATTGTGATGTTGTGACATCATTGAAAAATTCACCCATCTTGCATCGGTTGAAAGAATTCTTTCAATGCCATACACACATTTTGAGAAATCAACCGATGAGTGCATACATGCCTTTCCCTGTATAAACAGCGATGACACCTCCGGGAGAGGTATTTCGATTGATTTCGCATAACACTTAAGAAGAGCATCACCTGAACCAGCTGTACCTGTGCATACATTATATGGAAAATCAAAAGAAGCACATGGGGACACCGATGAAATTCATAAACTGCCATGATTATCAGGTTGTTCCTTTCCCTTCCTTAATCATTTATTTTAAGCTTTCAAAGAGTATGTTGTGAATACGAATGATTCAAGTGTGGGGGAGGAACATGGCCAGTGGTGGTAGTTTAGTCTCTATATGTAGTGTAGGATTGTTTTGAATTCAATAAACTCCCTTGAAATTGTGATTGGCTTATCTCCAAGAGGTTTATTGATGAAAAGAATCTGCTTGCAAGGTTAAAATGTGCATATTGTTTGGTTAAAGTTTTAGGCTTGAATGCTGGCTGTTGTTGTGTGTTTTGTGTTTCCATCTCTGTGATTTTTCTTTTCTGTGATGTTTTGCCGCGACTTAAGTCCATTTTAGCCACGGCCAATGCTGTTGATAAACTCGCTGTGACAAACTTTGTTTTAGCAGCGGCCAATTTCTTGACCTTTCATATTTTTGCCGCGACCAAACTATGGTTCGCCGCGGTGAAAATCGTGACTCTTCGCCTTCGCCGTTTCCTTTTTCAAGCCAATTCCTTCATTTCCTTCCATTTCACGTTATCATTTCACCATTACTGTCATTGCTCTTTCCTCCTATCGCCGTGTACTTCACCGTTGGCCGCCACGACTCTCGCATTCCTCTGCTACTCTTCGTGCCTTTCATCTAAAGTAAGCATTCCATCTTTTTGTTCCATTTCATTGTGTTTTGTTTCATTTTTTCACTCTGTATTCGTCGCTAAAATTGCCTATTCTGCGATTTTCACCACGATGAAAAAGATAATTCGCCGCAACTAAATTGTTATATTTCACCGTGACGAACCATAATTTTCGTCGCGGCCAATGATATCAGTTGTTGTTTTTCACCTGTGTTAATTATGTTTTTGTGTTGTTTTTCTGTTTTATTGCTGTGAGTCCAGCTAGTAGCCATGCCTACAACCAAGAGACCAAAAATTGTAGACTCCCTAACCCTGAACCTGAACCTTCCCAAACTTTTAAGGAAATTTTAGAGCTAATTAAGAAGCGTCCTTTGGTTAAGGAATGCTCATTCCCTATGACTCCTGCCAACTATCACTTTGTCCATTGGATTAATCAGTCTGGCCTCACTGACCTGGTCAACAAGCTTACCCAGCGTAACCTCACTTTCATCTAGCACTTCTACGTGAAGTGCCTACATGAGACTGGTCTGTTTATTGATTGCCAAGGAATTATACTTCCTCAGGGCATTACTCATCATACCATTGGTGCCTATTTCTCGTTACCCATAGCTGAGCCTGATCATTATGTTTAGTTTATGAGTAACTTTCCTTCTGATGAGATCGTAAAGTCCCTGTGTTTGCTCAGTATGAGTTGGCATGTGCCTCGTAGGTCAGAGATTGACATTCGCAGATCCGAATGCCACCCTGAAACTTAACCTTTCATCCACTTAGTCTACAGCAATATTCTACCCACGAGCCACCTAGCGGACTTGACAAAGAAACAGGCTCTCTGCATTTACATGTTAATGCAGGGAATTTGTTTCAACATATCCACCCTCATTTACTCTACCCTTCATGAGGCTGTACTCACTTCGAAGACCAAGAAGGCCATCATCTTTCCTCATCTCATATCCGACATGTTCGTTAGGTCGCAAATTCCAGAGTACCCTAAAGACCATCCGTTTGTCCCTGCCCCTGTGTTTATATACGATAGGATCCGTAGAGCTCCTGCACCCCAGTCCAAACCATACATAGACATTGATGACCTGCTGGGTGAGGAGGAGGAGGTTCCAACACTGCAGGCACCAGACGACCACCCGCCATCACCAGCCCCTGTCTCACTTGAGAGTTTGGCTGCTGAATTTCAGTAGTTCAGGGTCTCATTTGAGAAGGAACGGAGGTATCGCAGGAGGATGGATGCCCTGATTGCACAAAGCCTACATTTTGAGTTGCCTCCAAAGGAGGATGGTGATACTGGTGCTGAGACTTCGGGAGCCGGACCATCTAGAGAGAGTGGAGCAGCAGAGGGGACTCGGGAGGAAGATGCTACTGCTGAGGTGGATTCCGAGGGTGATTCGGAGATGCAGGGGGATGCTTAGTTTTTCTTCATGTTTTTCCCTTGATTTTCTGAATATTATTGAACTGTGGTACAGTTGTGATATGGATAGGATATTTCTATGTGCTTTATTTTTGCAGCTGTATATATATGGATTTTTACTAATGTTGTTTTCCGGATTTCATTGCATGTGTACTTGATTATTTCATATTGATTGCGAATGCCACGCGCATTGATTTGTAAATCTTACCTTCCAATCATTGAGGACAATGTTTGAATTAAGTGTGGGGGGAGATTTAGAATTTGGAGTGTTCCCAAGTAATATTTTTGAATTTAACATGCAATTGAAATTCATTGAAGGATATTGTGGGGCTATTTTTGTTTTAAAACTTTTGAAATTTCAAGTTTCTTTGTCAAATTTTTCGAAAAAAGAGAGGACTTAAACACAAATTTTGCTGTCTGACCCTTTTCACCGCGACCAATTATGTTGTTCGCTGCGGTGAAAGGCCTTAAATAAGCAGTTAACCTCTCGAGTGAGGTTCGCCGCGACCATCTTATGGTTGCGACGCGGCGAAAGGCACAGGCACACAGAACCACCTCTCGGGTGTGGTTCGTCACGACCAACTTATTGGTTAGCCACAGCAAAACCTTGCTTAAAAAATTTAAAAAAAAATTTAAATAGGTTATAGATTACTTTTTGAAATAAAAGTTCCTCTTACCTTGAATGCCTTTAACATTCCTGATCAAAGCTTATGAAAATGTAACTTTCATAGCCAATGCATTGAGAGGTTGATTCGTGAGCCTAAGGATCAAAGTATTTGGTTAATAGCATTTGTCGAGTTATTAGTAATTGATAAGCGCATATCAGTTGTGAATTTGCCTTTTGTAATTTTGGTTCTTGATACTGTTTAATTTAGACATTAGCCTTGTCGTGAGGATAATTGGGCCTAATTTCATTTGATTAGAGTGGGTCTGTCTTGATTCGTAATCTCTCTAGAACTTGTCTTATTCTTAATCGAAGCTTTATGATCTAATATTTTGTGAAAAGGATAGAGGCCTTCATTTCAAAACCTTTCATTTAGCCCAAACATAAACCCTTCAACATTTCATCCTTTGCTACCCCTTTGAGCCATGCACTCTTGAAAACTAGCATTTGAAAAATCCATCCTTAAATGTGCAAGTATATGTGAAAGAGATATGTATGTGAGCATTTTGCTTATTTTATAATAAAAAAAAGAAAACAAATAGAGAGAAAGAAAAGAAAAAAGAAGAAGAGGATAAAAAAACGAGAAAAAATATATATTATATATATAAATAAATGTCTCTTGAGTCTTGCAAAAGCATTTATTCTATTTTTTTCGGTGCTATGTATTCAAGAATTTCATTTCACTTGTTTATTTCATTCCATTAATGTTAGAACCCCATCATCCATCTTAAACCTTTAAGCCCTTTTGATTCATATTATATTGATCTTGCAGTAGAGAGGTAGAATAATTACAAGCCTATGGTAGAGATTCGAATGAGCAAACCATGAAGGAAAATTGTCCTTGCTTGGTGAGCTGAGAGAGACACTTCTACCTTTGGAGAGGAAGTCTTCTTTATTTGATCTCTTGAACTGAAACTTTTAAGGATTAATTTATAATTGACTTTGCCATTATCATTGCTAATCCCTTGATGAATGTTTTTATCAAGTTCTGTAGTCCTGGACCGATGAGTACATTTCCTAAATGCATCTATTGTTTTTAAGTTTTTGAAGAAGCTTTGTCCAGGAGTACAAAGGTTTAAGTGTGGGGGAATTTGATTGAGTTTTATTTGTATTAGTTTTCTACTTGAATTTTTAGAGTCTTATAGTCAATTTTAGCCCATACATACCCTTTTTGTGCTTAAATGTATACGAGGGGTTATTGATTTGGATTAATGTGATTTTGGGCACCTATGCAATGAATAACGACTTATTGTGCCTAAATTGCATCATGAGCAAATGATACTGCCCATATTTGCAACTTCATTTCAGGAGCTCCTTACAAAAGGCCAAGGGAAGCAGCTCTAGATAATTTCGCCATAGCGTAACCATAGTTCGCCGCGGCTAAAGTTCAATCAAGCAGACAAAGAACTCTCGGGAGAGGTTCACCATGATGAAACCACAAGTTCGCCGAGGCGAATATTACGTATCAGCACCAGATTTTTACTCCAGATGGAAATTAACCCTACCCAGCTTTAGAGATCCGACTCATGATGGTTTCTAATGCTAAATTAGGTCATTTTCGACCAAGGAAGGGAGGAGGCTGAGGAAGAAAGGCAGAAACACACACACTCTCATATTTTCTCCCATCTACACACTCTCCAAACCATACCTTCATCCATCACCTTCATCATTCATCCATTCATCATGCTTCATGTAAAATCCTTTTCTTAAAACGCTAATAACAAAATATTTGATTGAAAATTCCTTTGACTAGTCAATATATCGAAACCGTCATCGGGCATTAGACCACAGAGGTTCAGACCAAACGTATGCCATCGATAAGTCAAACAGTCAAAATACGTCAACATATGCATGATGAGCCCTAACATGGCAATATGTAATAATACAACATAATCCAAAAAGAAATGAAGCACTACTTTTAATGAAAGTAGTTCAAGCTTTCGGAGTCTTCCCTGAAGGACCAGCACGGGAACTAACACCTGGAAAATGTTAAAGCAACAGGGTGAGACAAACGTCTCAGCAACCAGCAATTCCATCTCATTGGGCATACGAGTAAGTGCCCATGAGGTGTCCAGTGGGATATTCACAATAAATATAATAACATAACAAAATGTCACTTAATTAGTTTATAAATAAGCATACATATTTATCAATTTATGACATCATAGACTCATGCTTATCTCATAATAAAGTTGCACGCAAATCAATGCACAAGATTTATTTCTCTGATCTCCTTTATACCTCCCCCAGCCTTATTTCTTCTGACTGAACCCATGGGCTAGTACTGTCCCGTGCAACTGGTAGTACAAATATCGAGCTCTCCGATCAAGTGATATGGACCGGCCAAAATCCACAGCACACAAGAACGGACTATGGGTTCCCCCTTTACTATAATAGCGAGGTGTCATTGCCCTATCAAATACAATTGGGCCAAAGGACTAACCAGCGTACACTTGGTAGCCCACCACCTTATTTCCTCTTTTTGTACAAGAAAATCACCCTCTTATTTCCTCTAGAATAATCTCCCATCAAATCAACATCCACCACTCCCTCTCATATCATCAATCAATAATAAATCTAACATGTATCATAATCAATATCACAGGTTCTCGATACAGCATTTGCAATATTATAAAAAAATATAAATAAATCACCTTTTTATTTCATATCGAAAATAGGTCTCACAAGACAATTTCATTAACAATATAATTTTGTTATGAAACACGAATATCAAAGGCACTTTTCACTAATTTAAATATTCAAAAACACTCACAAACATGTTACAAGCATGCACAAAGAGAGGAAAGTGGTTACCTCTCGCCAAGCAATAAAATATACAGGTAAATCCTCGCCCAACACCAAGACCCTATAAACAGTCTACAAAAAAATTAAATAGTACTACACATTAGTCTACAACTAATTTGGGTGGTAAAAATCATTGCTCAAAAAACTTAAAATTATTATTTCAACTATTTAATATTACAATAATATTCATACCAAAATTCTAATTTAAAATTTAGGATTTTAAATATATAATAGTTTTTAAAATTAGCAACCCTTAATTTATTAACCAATCTAATTTAATTAGAATATCAAGAATACCTCCAAATAAATTATTTAAACGAATTTTTAATAAATAAAGGTACCCACAAAAATTTATATCTATAAATACTTTTTTTTAAAATAATTTATTTAAATACTTTCTATATATCATTAAACAATTTATTTAAATGAATTTTATAATTTATTCCAAACATGTATATATTTTTATTATAAATATATCTATACTCATGAATATATATATACACACAAATACGTATCTATATATATTTTTATTTCTTTATATATATTTTTCTAAAAAAAATATACTTAACTATATATACACGAATATATATAATAAATCATGTAATAGCAAGACTAATAAATTTTCTAATATCAATCTAACCATTTAATCATCAACTAATCAGTCAAAATATCAATGTAATAAATCATATCTTTTTTTTGAAAATAACTAAATTCGGAAAAAATATTCTAGCTACCAGAAAAATAAATCTAACATCACAGATCATAGTTATAAAAATATATCTATGAAATTCAAATTACATCGCAACGAAATTTAAATTACATCGCAACGAAATTTAAATTACATCGCAACGAACAACACCCGAGAGTGTTGCATAGATGATAGTCAAACTTACGTCACGGTGAAATTTAAAATTGGTCGTAGTGCACTACACCCGAGAGGTTTTTCCTACTTAAAATCAAAGTTGGCCGCGGCGAAAAATAGAGTTAGCCACTGTGAAATTATGAAAACTGGTGCAAAATGCAAATAAAAATTTGTATTTGTGTTTGTATTTCCAAAAACTCAATGCTATGCTATACACAATGCAAACCTATACTATAAACAGATGCAAAATTGAAGCTAGTGAAAATGCAAAAATAACACATAATGGCACAAGCTAGCCTAAACTAGTTGCTCAGGCTTCCCGGCAACAGCGCCATTTTTAATCCGGCCACGATTGATAGTATAAATTTATCATTGTTTAAGCCTTGGAAACGGATCAAAATACTTGTGATTTCCAAGGATTATACTATAGGGTGCAACCCCAGGGTCGTTCTCTTTGGAGCCTCAGGAGCAAATATTAGCTTATGATTGCGTTCGCTTTGAAGATTGGAAAACCTTTTTTGATTGTAAAGCTTTTATCGAAACTGAAATATAAAACAAACTTTCTTTTTGGGTTTTTGAATTACGGGAATGCAACAAAGCAAAATAGTGAAACGCAAAAACTATGTGATGATGAATTCCTCTTGAAAATGGTTTAGGCTATCATAGTTCACACCAGATAAGGTAAAGCAATAGTTTCACACTAAGTTTTGATAAGAAAAACCCCAACAATTCGCTTGATCAGAAATTCCATGCAACGAACTACATTCCATGAAACCCTTTAAAAACACTTAGTGTGTGTAGAGAAATTGCTAAGTGAAAAATCCAATTCAAAACATTATCCCCTCTAATATCTATCACAACTAGGAAGATAAGAGGAGAAATAAAGATTTCATTGAATAGGTAGAAATGAGACTTCACACTACCAAGTCAAACACTAAGCAAATCAATACACAAATTAATCCAAGTTTGGTATGGCGGTAATGGCGTGCCCTGTCTCACGAATCGTAAAACAGTGTCGTTGGACAACCTTGAAAATTGCCAAGAATTAAATTTATAATCTCCAAGGGTTGTATAGTTGCAACCCAGGGTCGTTCTCACCGGAAGCAAGTCGCGCGCCAAATAGTTCTTAGCTTATGCTTGTGTTTGCTATGCAAAATGCAAATAGGGTTTTGGTTTGGAATGAACTAATCTACTTATCTAAATGCAGAAATTAAAACTTGTTTTTGGTATTTTTTGTATTAGGGAGGAAAATCAGGAAGAGATGGAATGAAAATAAAGTGTTATGGGAAAATCCTCTTGAAAATGAATTGGGCCATCACAGTTCGCAAAGGATTAGGTAGAGTAATTACTTTCGCACTAAGGTTTCGAAATCATAAACCCTAACAATTCGAATGGGTCCGGAGATGCACACAGTGACCTCCTTCTATATCCCCACCACGACTTGTTAGGTCACGAATAACATGGAATGAACTCCGCCCCATGAAATCCTTGAAGGGCACTTAGTGTGTGTACGGAAATCGCAAAGTGACAAAACCAACTC
>JANTPZ010128089.1:0-16959 GCA_025593235.1 Vachellia pachyceras
TTATCGATTGAGAATATTGGACTCGAGTGTTATCTTGAGGTTTTACTAAAGGTTTAATGAATTTATAACTCCCACGATTATTTTTGAGCGAGGAAGGTCACATCCCTATCACCAAGGGCATTCATCATTTCGAAAAACCTAAAAGAATTCATTAGTTTAAATTTGTTGCATTTGCATTAGTTTAGAAAATCATTTTCACAAAAACCCATCCTCCTAACCATTTCTTAGCACTTAGTTTAATCTAGGGAATTGAAACAAAGGCTCCTTGATAAGAGAACGATCCTAGGGTTAGTGCATTATACTGCATTAGTTTTAGGTAATTTTTGATTCGGTCTTGAGACGACTAGAGACCGCGAGAATCAAACCCAACTCGCATCTAACATGTTTATCTTTGTATCTTAAGCGCACAATCGCAGGTACCACACTTGGGTTGAGGCTGGCTCAAGACATTTTCTCTACCAGAAAATAGTATTAACATGTTATCATGTCCTGGCAATAGGAAAAATGCAAGGGCTGAATAGGAGATATCAGTTGGAGGAAGAGTTATATGTACCCCCTACAGGAACCAGTGGAGGATTAGCACTATGGTGGAAAAAGGAGATAGTCATGAATGTGTGGCACAGCTCAAAACATAATCCATGTAAGCACCAGCTCTCAAAACAGTAATATCCCACAATACCTAACTTTTATATACGGATCCCCTGTGGAAAAAGGAAAAAAAGAAGTATAGAGCAAAATGAGAGAAATTGCTGGAAGAATAAGGGGTGCATGGGTGTGTATAGGTGACTTTAACGACGTGGCTTCAAGGGGGAGAAACTAGGTCGGGTGCCAACTGACATAGGGAGGATCATGAATTTTCAAAGCATGATGTCTGACTGCCAACTTCTGGACTTAGGTTTCCAAGGAGCAAGGTTTACATGGTGCAGCAGGAGGTTAGGGGATGATCACGTGAAGGAAAGATTAGATAGGGCAGTGGCAAATTGAGACTTTGTGGAAAGATTTCTTCAAGTTACTTTGACTCACATTGAACCTGTGGGATCAGATCACCACTTGTTGCTGTTAAACCTGGAATACAAGCATACAACAGTACCCAAGCTGTTCAGATTCGAAGCTTATTGGGCTGATCATGAAGATTTCACACAGGTAGTAAGGAGGGGCTGGAAAGGGGTGGAGACAGGAAGGGAGACTTGGTGGAAGAAGTAAGAAGCAGACTGATGAACAGTAGAAGAATCCTCTCTAAATGGGGGAAGAGAAGTATTCCCAAATGCAAGAAAATTGATTGATCAGCTGGCAAAGAAACTTGAGGATTGCAACACGGGTATTTTGAATGAGGAAAAAAGAAAAGAAGCAGAAGAAATCAAAAGGCAAATGGAGGAAGCATGGGAAAGAGAAGAAATCCACTGGTGGCAAAGATCAAGGATTAAATGGTTAAGGGAAGGTGACAAAAATACAAAAAATTTTCACTCAAGTACTATACAAAGAAGAGTGAGAAACAAAATAACAAGAATAAAAGGGGATGAAGATACATGCCTAGAAGGTGAAGAAGAGATCAATGGGCAATTTGAAAAGTTTTATAAAGAACTACTCACAGCAGGTGACAATGTAGCAGTGGAGGGAGCCCTGAAATATGTAGACAAGTGCCTAACCGATGAAGATGTGGAGGTACTGGAAAAAAAGGTCACATAAAGAGAAATAATGGAGGCAACTTTCCAGCTTAATGGAATAAGAGCACAGGCTCGGATGGATTCTCAGGATTATTCTACCAATCAGCGTGGGATGAGGTTAAGGAAGAAATCATCATAATGATCAAAGATTTCTTTAGCGGTAAAGTCAGCATGGAAACATTGAATGAAACCAATGTGGTGTTGATTCCAAAGGTGGAGCATGCAGAAAGTGTGGGGCAATTCAGACTAATTGGGCTATGCAACTTTGCATACAAAATTGTTTCCAAAATAGTGGCTAACAGGATGAGGCCAATACTGAAAAAGGTAATATCTGAGAATCAAAGGGCTTTTGTGGCTGATAGCTTAATTCAAGATAACATCTTGGTGGCACATGAAGCCTTTCATCACTTAAAAAACAAGAAGAAAGGAGGAAAGGTGGAGATGGCAGTCAAGATAGATATGAACATGGCTTATGATAGGTTGGAATGGAATTTCATTGAAGGGGTATTGAGGAAAATGGGTTTTGGCAGCAAGATGATATCGTGGATAATGAATTGCATTACCACTGCAAAACTGGGCCTAGTAGTTGCTGGAAAAAGGGTAACTGATTTAAAGATGTCGAGAGGGATAAGACAAGGAGATCCTCTTTCTCCTTACTTATCCATTTTGGCAGAGATGCTCTCAAGAATGATTCAATGACAGGTGGAGAAAGGAAAACTCAGAGGTATAAAGTTGGCAAGGCAGTGCCCTATCCTATCTCATAGCTTCTTTGCTAATGATGCTTTATTCTTCATAAATGTAAAGAAGAGAAATTGCAAAATATTGAAGGAAACAGTGGACTGCTACTGCAAGGCTTCAGGACAGGTGGTAAACTTTGAAAAGTACTGTATTTTCTTCTCAAAAAATGCAAGTAGAGAGACAAAAGAGGAAGTTTATGAGATACTGGGAATAAGAGATAGTGAGAACCCGGGAAAGTATTTGGGCATGCCAATGATATGGGGAAGAGCAAAAAATGAGGCATTGGCTTTTGTAAAGAACAAGATGAGCTTGAAAATGCAAGGATGGAAGGAAAAACTGCTAAACTTTGCAGGGAGGGAGGTGCGAATCAAATCAGTGGCAAATGCCATCCCAGTTTTCCCAATGTCATGTTTCAAATTTCCTAAGAAGACTTGCAAAGAACTGGACAGTTCAGCCTCCAACTTCTGGTGGGGACAGAGGAACGGGGAGAGAAAAATTCACTGGAAGGCTTGGAGCTCTTGAAGCAACATAAAGGGGGATGGAGGAATGGGCTTCAGGGAGCTTGAATCATTCAATAAGGCTTTACTAGCAAAGACAGCGTGGAGAATGCTACAAGAACCAGAAGCTTTGTGGTGCAAAATTTTAAAAGGCATCTATTTCCCAAAAGGGAATTTCCTTGCAGCAAAAAAGGCAGCAGATCATCCTAGGGATGTAGTAGCATACTAGAAGGGAGAGAATTACTGCTGGAGGATTTATTCTGGAAAATAGGTGATCGAAGCAAAACGAGAGTTTTCCTAGATAAGTGGGTCCCTTTAGGAGTGAGCTTCAAATTGAAAGAGAGACCTCTAAATGACCAGAAGGAAAAAATGATGGTGGAAAACATCATCAAAAATGGGGAATGGAACTTTGAAGGAATGGAGGACAGTATGGATGAGGAAGACAGAATGCTTATCAAAAGTGTTAAAATCCCTGAAGTAAAATATGTGGATCAGCCAATCTGGAGAAGGTGTAGGGATGGGAAATATTCTGTGAAAATAGGATATAAGGTGGCATTGGATAAGGAGCTAGGTAAGAAGAGCAGTGAAGCTAGCAGTTCATACTCTCCCTCAAGCAGATTGTGGAAGGGGCTGTGGAGCATCAAAACACTCCCAAAAATCAAAAAAAAATTTGTGGAGAGCATTAAAAGGGGCTTTGGCTACAAAAGAAGCTCTTTATAACAGAAAATGTGCTAAGAGCCCTGCTTGCCCAATCTATCAAACAAGGAGTGAATCTGTAGAACACATGTTGTTTCTGTGTCCAAGGGCCAAGCAATGCTAGTATAGATCTCCTCTAACGCTCGTTTTGAAGAGGGAAACATGGTGAGGTTAGACAGATGGATGGAAGAATGGATGTTTACATATGTGGGATTGGATGAATATGGGTGTGCCACATTTGCTGCAACATGCTAGGAAATTTGGAAGGCACGCTGCAAATTTGCTTTTGAGAATAGGGATCCTGATGCTGGGAAATGTATTCAAGGAGCAATAAGGATGGTGAAGGAGCATTGGTGTGTAAGGGAGAAAAGGAAAAGGAGAATGAAAGAAGAAAACCAAACAGGAAGAAAGATGAAGTGGGAAACTCCTGAATGGGGAAAGGCAAAGATAAATGTGGATGCAGCCTTTAACCATAAAACAAAAAAAGGAGCCATAGGAGTGATAGGAAGAGATTGGAATGGGAGGTTTATGGGGGGTATCAGTAAGCGGATTGAGGCGGATTCAGCATTTCAGGCTGAGTTTTTTGCAATGTTAGAAGCAATAAAAATTGTAGAATTGTGGGGAAGTGAAGGAGGGGAGCTAGAGTCTGATTGTGCAGAACTAGTAGAGAGAATTCAAAACTGTAAGATGGAAGGATGTGAATGGGGAAGCATTGAAGTATTGAAATCCTGCCTCGATCAGTTGAAGGAGGGAAGATATAAGGACCGGAAGATCTCGCTGGTAGCAAGGAAAGGTAACAAAGCTACAGATTATCTGGCAGCAGCAGTAATAGGAGGTGTGATACCACAAGGATAGCTGAACCAGCCACCACTCTCTCTGACTCAGATCATGGAAGAGGACATGAAACAAGCTAGATAGAAGAACCAGATTAGGAGAGGTGTGGGCTAAGAATAACAGCAGGTTCTTGTTAGTAGAGGTTTACTGATTTTTTCCTAGGAATAGCATACCTGATTGTTAGTATTGTCTTTAATTTGTCTTTCTCTGAATTGTATGTTTACTTGTAACTGTTGTTAGATGTTTTTAGTTTGTTTGATGACAGTGTGTAACATCTATATAAAAAAGGGGCCAACAGTGTGTCGGCAATGGAAGAAAATTGGGAAGAGAGAGAGATGGAAAAAGTGAAAAAGGAAGAAAGAGAATGAAGAAGAAAAAGAGGAAGAGGGAATTAAATGAAGAAGAAGAAAATGGAAGCAGGAGGTAGCATGCGTTGAAAAATTTGAAAGGCGAAGGAGAAAATGTGAAGGGTAATAAATGAGAATGGAGAAAAGAGAGTGAAGTGTGTGTTTGCACGCGGATATGGTGCAGAAGAGAGGGATTATAAATACCTCACGCATTCCTTTCTTCTCTCCATTTCGTAGCTGAGAAAAAGAAGGGGGGGAGAGAGCGAGCGGTTGCTCTTAAGCTTTGTTGGGTTAATTTAGGTAACTATTTCCTTTATAAAATTTATTCTATGTATTTTATTTATCTTTCTGTTGGTGTTACTGTTATTTTAATCAGAAGAAATTTTTGAAGTTAGTATTTTGAAAAGTTGAGTTTTGATAATATAAGTCCATAGTAATGTAGAGAGATTTTAGTTGATAATTTTACATGGTTTGTATTTTGATAAGGCTATTTTATTATTTTATGATAATTGTTGTAAAAATATAAGTAACAATTGCTATTGTTGAACTGTTGGGTTAATTAAAACGTTGTTAAATAATTTATTTGAGAATTGGTATTAGTATTTCGAACGGTTTAGATCAATGGGAAAAGTATAAATTTATTAAATAACAATTTTATGTTGAGAATATAAATTTTAAATTAGATATTTTGTATAATGATAATTATTTGGTGTTAAATTATGATTCAAATGAAATATTAGAATTATGAGAAATACCAAAATTTAAGTGAGAATAAATAATTGAGATTTGAATACAAAATTATAATTTTTGGATAATTAAATTTAGAAATTTTAAAGCTAGTTGTTATATTAAATTTGTATCTACATTATTGTGTAGATTGGTGTGTGTGATCCAAAATTTTGAATTGTACTCTTGGCTTCTAGAGTTGTCGAGGTTAAGCTTGGAGTTGAGGTAACCGGGGTTAATTTATTTTATATGCACTGTAAGATATTTTTGGAACCTTACTTTCTTTTATAATATTTATGTGTTTTTGAAAGATCATGTATATGTTGACTATTTACGTTTATCAGTGAAGCAGTGTATTTTCCAATATATACGTATGGGTGATAATTATGGTTGAGATGATTGCTATTATGGTGATTATGAATTATGTGGATGGTTATTATTGTGGGATGTTGATGAAAGAAAAATACATATTACTGAGTGTATTGTATTATTTTATGGGATTAATTGGGTTGTGTGGAAGAGATGCGGTTGTTGTGTGCCCATCGGCTCTCTCACTCTTGGCCCAGATTTGAGTTGAGTGTTTTGGGCGGACACCTTTCTGTTACGGTATATTTGGTGGTGACATGGAAGGGGGCAGTGTTCTTGATGTGACTAGCTAACCTTTGGCCGGGTATACTAGCGCTGATAGACTATACCACGTCCAGAAGTTATAAGGAGGAGCAGGATGAATGAGTGGGGATGGTTTCATTTATTGAAAGTATTATTTAATATTTTGTTATTGAAATTTTAATGTAATATGATAAACCTGCTTCTCTGGCTTATATTCCTTTCTTGCATATTTTATAAATTGATTTTGGTTACGGGGACTTAATGTCTCACCCCGTGGTATTAACATTTTTTTCAGGCGAGACCTCTTGTCAGAATAGTGGTCCAGGAAAGCAGGCGAGGCATAAACGTTTGTAACCTTGTATGTCTCTGAAATATGGGAATTGTAATATTTATATAGTGCCATCATAGGGTCATCATATTATTATATGTTTTAATTATATTTTCTTTGAGATAACATTGTTTGTATCTAAATCCTGTGCTGAAGTTACAGTGGGAAAGATTATGGACTAGTGGGCTGGGTACTAACCCTTTATGTGAATTGCGCCCTTAGTCTTATATATGTAATAATGTGGAAGAATGAAGACTAGTGGGCTTTATCCCTGATGTTGACTGTGCCTTAGTCTTATGAGTTGACTTATTATATTGGATTTGTGGGCGATGCTGTGCCCTAAATCCAAAAGTATTAATATGAAGAATGAGACATAAAGTTTGTGAAAAAAAAATCTATAACCATGGTTAATTGTTTATTAATTGTTAATTATGTCAAATGCCTTGTTTAGTGGAAAGGGTCGTTACACAGTGAATACAGGTGCCTGTAAAAGCTGATTTTGGAATTAATGATATGGAATTTGATTGCTAAAAAAAACTTGTTATCATGTCCGGCAATATTTTTTTTTTAAAACCCCATGGCTCACAAGGACATAAGCCATAAACATAAATTATTATTAAAAAAACCTCGGCTAACTATGTAAGCAATACATTGTCTCTACCAGCAAGGCATGCGAATCATTTTTGGTTGACCTGTAAAAAAAACAACTGCAGCAAGTTATGTGATTTTTTTTTTTGCAATCGGAAGGGTAAAAAGTCATGAGAAGGCAACATACGTACTCGGTGTCCAATTGTGCTCTTAAACGGCCCCATTCATCTCTCACCTACTGCCAAATGCAATCTAAATTTCGTTTTCAATTGTCAAATTGTGTTTGATCATATCATTCCTTAAACAGATCAAAGACGTCTCCCGATTTTCGCTCTTTCCTAAACAATTAATAAAGTCGGAATGGGACATGACCGATGGTGGCACCCTTTTACGGCCATTCTCCAGTCTGCTCTAAGTATGAAACAGTAAGCATTTCAAGTTTTGCAGCACCGGGAAAGTCATACTTCTTATCAGATCCTTCCCCTCCCCTGCTATACATTGTTGCTGTCGTAAATACCACCGACTTCTCAGAGACCGTTCTTCCAAATAAAGAATGTGAGTGTTGAAATAATTGCCCATTTTCACGATATAGCTCCATGGAAAAAAAATTGGTACTGAAACAGGAATCTCTGAGATTTTGGGGAGTAAAACCCTGAAATCTATATGCTGTATTAACTATTAAGGAGAAAGAAAGACTTCCTTTTGATTTTCTTTCTCGCTGATGATTTCACCAAGTAAAATGCTTAACTGTGGGTTTCGTCGGATCTGCTTTTATTCATCTGTTTAAAGGAATCATGACTCTGGGTATGACGTTGAGCACAGGGGAAGCTCACGATTTTAATGAGATCAGAGGGCAAGAGAGTACGCCTCTGGGAATGACGTCCTTTGCTGTTTCTTCCAACAACGCCACCGCTCGTACTTGGCTACGAAGCTTGACATTCTTGCTTGCTTCTGGATCGAGTAAAAAGGGTCCTGGCCATTAGCTACCACCAATTTAACTTCATGCATTCTTTGCTCTTATTCTTTTTTTCTTTGTATTAACCCCTATTAATGGTGGTTGATGTAACTTGCCACATGTATTGTTAATTGTTTTCGTTTTTCCTGGCACTGTCATATATATGGTTAAGGTATAGTCGACAAACATTGATTACAATATATTTACAATATATTTACATGAATTATAAGAACATTCACACCATATATTATATTTTATAACATCTCGAATGTGTTCGTTGTATTCTATTTTTTCTCCTTAAATGTATTCATTTGTTATTCCAACCCTTGTATATAAGCTTGATTCCCTTTAAAACACATGATGAAGGGTCCACCGATTACTTTCAACATTTTGAAAAAACAGGCTGAAAATATTTTATATTAATTAAAAGTATGAAAAATGAATTGGGGAGGATATTTAGTTGAGAGTCATAACTAACACGTCAGAGTTCAACAGATTATATAGTAACAAATATCATTTTATATATTAATATTTATGTGCGGCAATAATATCATATATTCGATTCACTTCTGCAAATTTTAATCAATAAAAAAATCTACATTGGTAAAAACTAAAATATAAAACCAGTGATTATTTTATGATTCTTTCCAACAAGATCGTAATCACATTTCTTAAAATATTTTAGGGAGAATCGAGAAAAATTCTGCAATTGAATAATTAATTATAAAACAAGACTTTTCATATATATGCCGTTGAACTTCTAGATTTGTAAATGAATAAATCTCATTTTCTAATTAATTCCTTAATGAGGAATTTTTTTCTTCCAATTCTCCTAATATTTTGTAACATTCTTTTGGCCAAACATGATAAATTCATGAAATTTGCATTCCATTGTAGACCACAGTAATCAAGCATGGTGAATTTTTTTTTTTTGATACAAAAATTTTAGGCAGGGGGTTGGGCTCACCCACAAGTCAAGGGCAGGGCGAAATCTCTCTTCCTCTTAGGTCATACCAATGTTGGGTAGGGTGGGCCGTCAATTACCTTCAGGCGTTTACTTAAACACCCAAGAGCTAGGATGCCTTCCCAAGAACCGCGACTGGAGTCAAAACAAAGTGACCTTCCCCGGTATTGAAGCCTCTCCCTTTAGTGAGAGTGTTCAATACCTTCGTCAGCTGAACCAACGGACGATGGGTTCAAGCATGGTGAATGCTCATCCCTTTTGCTCGGATTGGATAAAATGTATCTAATTACAATGAAATAAGAAGTGGGCCGATGTTCATCAAGCGGCCTGGAGAAGCAGCCCATCTTGGAGTAAGGCTTTTCATGCTTCAGCCGATCTCTCAATTTTCACGTAAGCTTTTCTGTGGCAAGCGCATTCCAATATTCAATCACCCCCACCTCCTAAGGCTGTGTTTGGTTGATAGGGTGAATGGGAGGGGAAGGAAAGGAGGGAAAGGGATAAAATGGTTTAATATTATTTTATCTGTTCATATTGAAGTACAAAGGAATGAGTATTTAATAATTTTGTGTTTGGTTTAAAAGAGAATGGAAGGAGAGGTAATGACTAATTTATTATTATACCCTTATATTTTAATTCATTTTTTACTTCTACTATATACAAATATTTAAGTTTGAATTTAAATAGATATTATGACTGAATTTTTTTAATAATTATTCATTTTTTAAAAATGTGTGCTTCTTCTTGTAGCAACATTACATTTTTACATGTAATTATCAAATTAAAATATCACCTCATGTTTTTTTATATAAAATTCACTCTGCAACAAAGGTAAAAAAATTTCATTTGTAAAGACAAATCCAATAAAAAGAAAGTATAGTTGCGTTGAGAAAGACTTCAAATGCTTTTAAAATAAAAAGATTTATCATCATTAAAAAAGAGACATCATAAAAAATGAAAGGGTTTGTCTTTTCTCACTGTGTGAATAACTTTATAAATTTGGAAAGACCAGTGGTTAAGCTTTACGTTCTTTTTCAAAGAGGAGAGGATGACATTGTGATCACATTCAAATCAAAGTCAAGTGTGTTTTTATTTTTCACCGAGGGTATTCATGATAATATGACAAAGCCTATGAGGGTAAACTAGTTAAGATTTTTGACATCACTTCCAAAAAAAATCCAATTTAAAGGATTTAATATAAGGGGAGTGAAGGGATTAGAGGGAGCAAATTTTAGCTCCCAACCCCTCCTAAATTTTAAATCAAATGAGTGGAGTGATTCATTTGCCACTTCTTTCCATCCCCTTCCCCCAATCAAATATAGCATAATGGTAATGACTTCCATCCATTTAACTCATGTATTGCAAGAGTCAATTGGTTTCTTTTAGAAATTAATGAAGTTAAGGAAATGATATATTATTTTTTTAAAAATTTATTTTTTTAATTTATAAATTAATATATAATTCAACAATATACAAAAGTATATTATAATATATGTTATAAGTAGGTAATTTATTTAACCTTTTAGTTTCCTTTAAAAACATCATCCACGAAAGCGAACTGTACTGTAATACTGTAGTACGTATTGTTTCAGTTGCCAAAAACACACACACAATAGCCACTACGTGAAGCAACATGCAAGCTTAACACTAGACTGAACCAACTTCCACTAGATATTACACCAGTAAAACCACACTCCATTTCATACGTGTCTATAGATGACACCGAAAATTTATTTGAAGCATTTAAAAAGCTCGTGCAATATGAAAAGGCCAACGGATGATGGACAGCAAATACCCACAGAAGTACTCTTAATTCACCGTTGATTGTAGCATCTCCACTACTTGACCCATTGTCGGCCTTGCATCTCTGTCTTCCTCAACACAGTCCAGAGCCAGCTTAGCCATAATCTCCATCTTCCCAATCTCATAACCCCCCTCAATAGCAGGATCAATGATTTGGTCCACCCACGTTGTCGTTTCATCCCCTCTATTCTTCTTTTCCCTCACCCATGTCACCAGCCTCCCGTGATGATGTGACTCCACTCCGTCACCCATATGGGAGCTCATCAGGCTTTTTCCCGTTATCATCTCCAACACAACAATCCCATAACTATAAACATCCACCTTCGACGTGATTGGCAGATTAAAAACCCACTCGGGTGCCATGTAACCCCTAGTTCCTCTAATCCTTGAGAACCCAGAGTTGATGGTACCATTTCTACTCAGCAGTTTAGACAGCCCAAAATCTGCCACCTTGGGTTGGTAATCCGAATCCAGAAGTATGTTTTGAGGTTTTATATCACAATGCAATATCCACTCCAAGCACTCTTCATGCAGATAAGCCAAACCTCTGGCCGCACCCAAAGCAATGTCGTACCGCTTTCTCCAGTCGAGCGACGAGCCATTCGACGCCAAATTTTCTGCCAGAGAACCATTCTCCATGTACTCATACACTAACAATCTGTGCCTCCCTTCCGCGCAATAACCCCACATATCGATTAGGTTCATGTGATTAAGTCCTCCGATTATGTTCACTTCTGCTAAAAATTCACTCTCTCCTTGGCTAGCTTCGTTGAGTCTCTTGATCGCTGCAACTCGTTGATCCTTCAAGACGCCCTTGTATACGATTCCTCCAGCACCTCTACCAATCTCTTCACTGAACCCTTTCGTTGCCTCTTTCAACTCAGAATAGCTGTAGTTTCTAAATCCAGTAGCAGTGAGACGATAGCCGTGCTGATCTGTGCCCGACTTTCCTCGCGTCCTCATTAATAGACACCAAACCAGAAAGATGCCCACACCTTCCAATAACCCAATTGCCAGTACTGACCAGAAAAGCACCTTCACCAAAAGTCTATCTTGTCTTAAGCCATACAATCTTTCAAGCATTATAGAGCAAACATGACCACACCTGTTCACAATAGATTCTTCAAAAGTGAAGGAACTAGATTTGGGTAGTCTCAAGTAAATTGATCCAGTGAAACCAGGGGTATGATGCCCGTTGAGCAAACGTGTCTTTCGGTAACAAGTATAAAAGTCATCATCCGGCGGTTTATATTGGAATCCTTTGCAGCTACACATTGCCAAGCATGCATCCTCGCATTGTTTATAGGTATAATTTTGAAAGTATCCTTGATCATAGCCATAGAACTCGGCATTGCTTATGCGCAAAAATTGAGACTCTGTTGAGTTACAAGACAGATTGAATCTGGGTTCGCACCCGAAAGACCAATCGCTTACATTCTTGACCTTGTGACCTGGAAGACAGGAGCATCTTCTCCCAGAATAAGGATCATGGGTGCACAAACTGTTGGCTCCACAGAGGCCATGAACCTTGCAAGGTTGTGATTGGGCTTGCCATGAAACACTCCATTGCTCTCCTGAGCGTTTTCTACTGTACACTCGAAGATTACCATCGTAATCAACAGCCAACCTTCTCTGAAGCACAGGGCCGTAATCTGATGTCTTAAAAGCAAGGTTGTCAGATGAACTAAAATCACCAAAAGAATTGAGAATTGCAATGCGACTTGCATTGTACTCAGTCCTTCCAACTCGCCAATTGGGGATCCACGGAACTGGCCAGTAGATACTTGAAACATCAGGACCATCATATAGAAGAATAAGAACATTATCATTGTCGAAAAACAACTTGTAAAAACCAGAAGAGAAGTTAGCTTGACTTCTGGAGGAGACAAGCTGTGTGTGTCGGGAGAGCGGTTGTCCGGGGACAAGCGTATCCGTTGGAAATTCAAAACTTTGCCACAGGGTTTGACCGTTAGAGTCAGTTAGAATAAGATTACCAAGATCATTAAGAACCAATTCGGGAGAGGCGGTGGAGGATGTGTTGGTGGCCCAAACATCAAAGTGACCTGCGTCATTTAACACAAGATTACCAGTGTGACGGAGGGTAAGCGTTGAGCCAATCCCGTTGACAGGTTCATCACGATTCGCCATCCAAATGACGGTCAAGTTTTTGCCCTGAGGTTCAGTGAACCAGATGGCAAAGGCAAAGGCGTTCTCGCCAACGTTATAAAACCCGGCAGTGAACTCTTTGTTACCTGACTTTATAACGTCTTCTGGATTCTCCACCGACAGGAAGAGAGTATTGCTCGAGGATGAAGACGATAATTGGGAAGGCAGAACCAAAGTGAGAAGGATGAACAGCACAGAAGAACTTACAAACGCCATTAGAGAGCTCAGACTGGTTTTGGTGGTGGGGCGATAAGATCTCCAAGTTAAAGCGTATTAAGGATGTTCAGCGTTTGCAGCTTCTCTGAAGCCTGAATAAAGACGACAAGACTAGGCTCAAAGTCAGTCAATGGTCAGTCTTCTCGTCCTCCTCTTCTTGTTTTGTGAAGCCACAATGCCCTCCTTTCGTGGTTTGTAATCCACCATCTATCCCAGTCCTCCTGAGCAATAAATTCGTCCACATACGCGAATGCCGTGTTAATGACCAAACAGCCATAGATGCCCTGCCACCTGTCATAGTCTGAGGCTCAATCCACTTGTAAATTGTAATCCACCCTCCACGGATAAGATCTTTATGCGTTGCAGCCTTTTTATATATCACTCTATATATTAGCTACTATTAGTTATTAAATTATTGTTTGCATGCATTGCAAATTTTATATAGTAGTACGTATATCAAGAATATTAAAAAAATCTAGGTGACTCGATTTAAGTTATCAAATCTTCCGTGTTTCTTTCTCAATACCTCTCTTTATATGTACTAAAGAAAAAACTTGGTGCGCTCATTAAATGAGGAAAACGAAGGATTGTTCGTTGTACAAGGAAGCAAAGGAAAATTTACTGGTGCTGCTACTACGTACACTTAATTTCGGCTCATGGGGAACACGATTTTATGCCCAGTCTTCCACTGATTACTTGTAAGGAAGTCTGATTTGAAGTATATAATGCACGAAGATCAAATAAGGAAGGCTGTAAAGCTCTTTAAATGAGATGTTACAATCTTTCCACAATCATGGATTGAATTAATATTCTAAATCTTACAGGTAAAAAAATATTAACCAATGATCTTGTGGTTTAGTGGCCCCAGAAATCTCATAGGAATGGAAGGCAAGGGATTCAAGTGCCAGAGTATTCCCCAAACTTAAAAAATGCTTACAGAGGTGCTCATAAATCATTCATCAAGAAGAGTCTTACATTGTCAGTGGGATTAGAACTCACAACCTTATAAATTACAGGTCAATTATTTACCAACTAGTCTTCCTTGCACTCTTATTAGTGTAGCCACCGACATAATCATCTCCCTGGAATGAAAGAGTGTGGTAAGTGGAATGAAAAAAAAATCGATGCTTCGTTGTGACTTTCTTCGAAGAATGAATCGGTCAAATTCCAGCGACAAGAGCGAACGACGAGGTACCAAAGGAGATACTCGCGTCTTCTCAAACCCAGTCGGACAATCGTCAACTCGTGGGTTCTCGTTGGTGTATCAGTAGTTTCATTAAAAAACCTAGACTGGACCAACTCGGTCTTGTTCTCGAGCTTAATCAGACTGGACCAGTCTTGGACCATAAAAATCAATCCATCATTCTTTAAGGTTGAATTTTGAGCTGATACATTACCCGGTTCAACCCAATCTGTAAGCAACCTTAATATTTTTTTTTTTTGTGACTCTTAAATATTTTCTTTGACGAAGCTAACAAGTTACCTTTTAAACATATTTTTCCTTCCTTGCTGGAGGAAAAAACTGAAAGGTAGGTTAAATAGTTGATGAATTTCAGTGGAAGTTGATAAACTAACAACCTTTTTCTTAAACAAAACTCCTATTTTATACCTCTAATACTAGTGGTTTTGGTCATTTATATTTTATTTTTTGTATTCCTTTTCTATTCCCATGATACCGAGCATAATTTAGAGGATGATTCATTTTTCTCTGCCAAGCACACCAAACGTTACTTTCCTGGCACTTGTTTGATTCATTTGTCCATTTCAGCTTTCACTTCTATTAAAAAATAAAATTCTTTCCAATCCGTAAAAACACATCACGCAGCGTCACCCAAATCTCAAAATCCAAGTGTGTCATGAAGAATGGTGAGAATACATTTACGTAAATCAAGATAAAACTTCTGTCATGTACTTACCTCATGAACTGTAAATTAATTTTAAAAAATAACTTCTACTATTAATCCAAACATGCACATCATCAAACACCAAGATGGATTGAGTGTAGTGGAAGGGACTAGCTTTTTGCAACTTAATAAACTAATGTTTGAATGCGCATTGAAGAGGTGCCTGCATTTAGTGTTTGAATGTTACAAGATTAGATCTGTTATGAATATGATTTTTTTTGGGGGGGGGGGGGGTTCTGGTGTGACTAGAAATCCTCGATGGCTTGATGCATCAGGGGTTCATTTTGGTACAGGGAATTTTCAGACCTTGCAAGCTGTAACTGTAAAAATTTCGTGTGTTGCATGACTACTGAAAAGGAACGAGATACTCCTCAAATACTAAACACTCGAGCGTACCACTTAATTAACAAATTGATTTTATCCCAAATGTAAGATCGATTTCAAATTTTTATTAATCTTTTGCTAAAGCACCCTTATTGATGCTTCTTGGACAACAATCAAAGTAAAAAAAAGGAAGGAAAATGAAATTGATTAGATGTTTTAGAAAAAGTCAATATATCAACTAACTTAGCTAACATTTTTTATATAATCAAATTAGGTAGATAGATTTTATAATTATGATGGGAGAAGTATTTTTTTTTACCCTTATCCCTATGAATTTTACAGAAACTCCACAATTAAAAGTCAAAGGAAATTTCTTGGGTTAAGATGCAAATTCTAACAAAAGTTTTCTTGAGTAATTGCATCTTTAAGGTTTTTTTCAGAAATGATATAATCTCAAAAGTTTTAAAATAAAACAATATTAAAACATTTTTAAAAATAATTAACGTTAACGGTTAAAAAAATACATTGAACATCCATAAGTTCAATAATAAACGGTAACTCTGTTTCATTTTAACAACATTCCTTTTAAAAAAAATGTAGGGTTATGTTCGCTTAACCCGAATTTCTTAACCATCACATCCATGCCATGCGTGCGTGTTTTCCTTGTTTTAGTTTTATAATGATATTTCTCCTGGCAAAAAAAAAAAGTTTTATAATGATATTTCAATGGTCACACTATTTTTTTTTTGTTACTATGGTCACACTATTTATGAGGCCAATTCTCTCATGGGATCGATTGGGCCGAATTCTAGTATTTTTATGAACCACATCCGTGGTGGAGATGTGAAATTCCATGATCCAAGAGGGTGCATAGGTAATTTGATAAAAATTTGATTACTGGTTATAACGTCATCCATTTTTATCATTAAATAAGTTATAAGTTTTGGAAACGCAATCTACCAAATTTTTAAATCCAAAACACATAATAATCTCTTCACTACCCCGAACATACAAGTCTAGGCCTCCAGTTCGAGGGTTTGTTTAAAAATCTGTTGGAGAAAAGTTTTTACAGAATTTGAGATAAAATTAAGTTTTTTGATAATATATTTTGAGAAAATAGTTTTTACGGATTCTGAGTCAAAACCTAGGTTTTAAAAAGGTGATTATGTTTGACAAGTTATGGTGGGATTGATTTTTACAAATTTCGAGGCAAGATTATAATAAGAAAGAGAACATTAATTATGAGAGAGTAGGAAAAAAGAGAAAGAGAGGAGGAAGAAAGAGAAATAGGAAAAATAAAATAATAAGAAAGAGAAGAGAAAAATAATATGAGAGATGGTATGATTTTATAAGAAAATAACATTTTTAAAATCTAGATTTTATTATTAAAATACCTTTTTTTAAAAATGTGAGCAATTGAATAAAATTTATGTTTTCACGTAAAAACTAAATTTCTGAACTTTGACCAAACGAGACTGATCTAACTATATTTTTACATATTATTTTATATATAATTGAGGGATTTTGGCACATTTTATGGATTAAAGTTACATGATTAAGCACTAATTTAGAATAAGAACATTTGCAATGAATTAAATTAAAT
>JANTPZ010128098.1:0-26289 GCA_025593235.1 Vachellia pachyceras
AAGCTCCGTGCGGCCTAGCAAGACTTGTGCAAACCCTCACTTCAGAACTTGCTAGTAAGCCTACAAGTCTAAGACTTAGCTCTTAAGAACTAAGGAAAGACTTAGAGAGAACTTGAGAGATGGAAGCTTGGGAGAATGCTTGTATATTGCTCACAATTGCTTGATTGATTACAAATGAAGAGGGGTGAGGTATTTATAGGCAAACTCCCACCTCCTTACTATTCCCACCTCCTTAATGGACGGTTGGGATTGAATCGATCCTACGGCTCCTATTCGCCTTCTAGAATTCTCTCCCTAAATATCTAGATATTTACATGTTGAATTCAAGCATGTGAAAAATGTGTGGAGAATTCTAGAATGGCTAAGTAAATACAAGAGAACTCTAGAGAGTTCTAGGGTTCTCTGGAGCGGTCCGTGACACTTGGTAAGTGCCTTCTACGACATGATTATATATCAACAACACTGACAGGAATATGACTCCCATTAGAAGTCTGGCTGTGATGATTGGCAAAACAAAGTCTGGCTATTCCAAATTTTCTTGCAATCATCGATAGCCTAGTAATGTAGTCACTGTGGTGATCGTATGTTAAATCCATCCCCACGATTTCTTTTACTCCTGCAAATGTTTTTTCCATATGATTCATAAAATTGGTCAATCACAAAAAATGACTAAATGGATAAAAGTGAAATTTATGTGGGAAAGAAATCACCAGTATCAGATTTCTAGAACAGCACAGGATCTTTTGAAAAATTTCTCAAGAAAAGCTTTATAAAAATCTGGGCTTGATACAATTTTTTATTCTCAAGTGTACCCTTATTTTAGTTGTAATTCCTCACGTTTAAAGCTAGTAGTTTGGGTCTCTTGAGGGACAAAATAATTTATATTTTTATTACATTATAGGGATTGATTTTGTAAATAAAACAAAATTTAAAAGATCAGATCAAAATCAATGTTTTTAAACTTGAAAAGCCATATCAAACTCTGTGAGAGGTAGATCCATATCAAACTACTAGATATTCTATCATCCATAATTTTTCTCTCCGCGTGGGAGCTCTCTCTCTCTCCTTTGTGAAAGTTAGTTACGATGGTTTCGTCGTAGTGCGTTCGTAACAAACCGAGCCATCAACCTGACATGACGGAGAGGAAAGAAAAGTGAGCACTCCGACGCCTACTGCGACGGAGGAAAGAGTGAGCTACGTGATTGTACATTGCAATAACGAAGCTGTGAGAGGAGAATAAGCAGAAGAAGCAACCTCAGAAATGAGGACAGGAGCGATGAAGGAAAGAGATGACAAGGAAGTAAGGAGATGTCAGAAGAAGCAATATCCAAGGAAGGAATTAATAGCAGAGCTGGTATGGAAAAAGAGCGATCAAAGCAAGAAGGAAGGAACAGCTCTTGTCGGTAAATTGATCACTGATAGGAACCTAAATCGCATTATTACATGCCAAATGATAAGAAAAGGATCGAATATGGAGAAGAACTCTAAGCTAGAAATTACAGAGGTTGAACAGAATGCATTCATCTTCAAATTTAGAAGAAAGGAAGATTATTAAATAGTATTGAAGGGCAGGCCATGGGCAATACAAGGTATATTATTGAATATACAGCCATGGAGCGAATATACGACGTATAAGGAAGTGAATTTACACATATGTCCGTTCTGGATACAGTTTCACGAGATACCGGCAGAGGGAATGTATGAAGAGAATGCAATTGTGCTGGGATCGAAGATTGGAGAGGTAATAATGGTGGAGAATCCTAGGAGGAATGGGATGCTAATCAGGAGTTTCCTAAGAGCTCGAGTAATAGTGGATATAAGGAAGCCGTTAGTGACAGGAATGTGGAGCTCGAGACCTGAGAAGGAGCCGATCTGGATCAAGGCAAGGTACGAAAGGCTGCAGAATTTCTGCTATAGCTGTGGAAGAATTGGACATGACCAAAGAAGCTGTCCGCAAAAAGAACAGGAAGAAGGAGATGAAGAACTAAGCTACGGAGGATGGGTGTGTGTACCAACAGCCAGACGTATTGATAACATAATCAGGCAATGTAGAACAGACTGGGAAGAAGGGCTGCGAAAAAGTGAGCAGAGAGGAAATGAAGAGGCAGAGAATAATAAGAAATAGGATAGAAGTAAGGAGGCAGAAATAATCAGGGAGAATAAGGAAAAAGAACTAGGTGAAGCTGAGGAGGGACAAAACGAGAGGGATAGGGTGTGGAGGAGTGGGAAAGAAACAAATGGAAAAAATGATCCTAAGGAGAAGAAGGAAGGCATGGGGAAGGAGGAGGAGAAGGAGAAAAAGGAGAAGGAGGCAGAAAGAGGTGAGAATGTAGAAACCTCTGGAGCAAAAGAGGACCTCTCGAAGGCATTAGTGGTGTATGGGGAGCGGTCACCAATGTTTGAAGTACTTAAAGGGATAAAAAGAATCAAGCTGAAAAGGGAGAAGGATGATGAGGAGGAAGGGGGAGTAATGAAGAAGAGAAGATTAATTTTTCAAAGAGAGGAAGCCATACTAGAACCTCAGGATGCAATGGGAAAGAGAAGCATAATAAGGAAATATACAAGCATAAAGAAAACAAGAGGCAGGAAGGAGAGCAGGGGAAGGAGTAATATGTCGAATAATGAAAAAAGAAGGGGAAAATGGAAATTGGAAGAAATAAGGGGAGAAGAGATTCAATCAAAGGATAAGGAGGAGTCAAAAAACCATATGCAAAAGGAATATCTGAGGGCTGATGGCTGGCCTATAACAGCCATCAGAGAACAATGAATTTAATTTCATGGAACTGTCAAGGATTGGGGAGACCCTTGACAGTAAAGAAACTAAGGGAGGAGTGTGTAAAGAAAAAACCCTCAATAGTCTTCCTAATAGAAACCAGAATGACAATAATTAAAATGCAAAGGTTGAGGAAATCGTTTCAGTTTGAGGAGGAGTACTATGTGGCTCCAATGGCAAATGGAGGTGGACTTGCTTTGTGGTGGAAAAGGGAGGTGACAGTCAATATATGGCATAATTCAAAGCACATGATCCATGTTAGTGCTAATTCGCTGATAGCAAAAATCCCAAACTACATGACATTCATATATGGTTCTCCGGTGGATAGAGGAAAAATGGAGGTATGGGATTTAATAAGGAGAATAGCTAGGAGGATTGAGGGCACTTGGCTGTGCATAGGAGATTTTAATGATGTGACAAGCAATGAAGAGAAACTTGGGAGAGTGCCAGCAGACATAAGGAGAATGTTAAATTTCCAGTGCGTGCTATTAGATTGCCAGCTAATGGATTTGGGGTTCCAAGGTGCAAGACATACGTGGATGCAACAGAAAGACAGGAGATGACCATGTGAAGGAGAGATTAGACAGGGCAGTGGTAAATAGTGAGTTTGTGGATGCATTTCAACAGGCCATTGTAACCCATATTGAGCCTGTGGGGTCTGATCACCATCTACTATGGCTGGAACTTGAACATAAGCACACTAGAATACCCAGACCTTTTAGATTTGAAGCATACTGAATTGAACATGAAGAATTCCCACTAATGGTAAGAAAGGGTTGGCATGAAGGAGGAGCAATGAATGTAAATATAGTAGAAGAGCTGAAGCATAGACTGAACAATTGCAGGAGAATCCTAGCTAAATGGGGAAGATAGAAGTTGCCTAATGCTAGGAGACCAGTTGAACAATAAACCAAAAGATTAGAGGAGTGCAATGCGGGAATTTTGGATTAGAGGAAGAAGAAGGAAGCTTAAGATATTATGAAGAGGATAGAGGGGGCATGTGATAGAGAAGAGACCTACTGGTGGCAACGATCTCGAGTGAAATGGTTAATGGAAGGAGACAAATACACAAAGTTTTTTCACACCAGCACAGTACAAAGGAGAACAAGAAATAAAGTAACTAGGCTGAGGGATGAATGTGGCAGCTGGCTGGAGAAGGAGGAAGAAATTAATAGGCATTTTGTTAAGTTCTATAATGAACTTTTCAAAACAGAAGGCAGCGTAGGATGAGAGGAGGTCATGGATTATGTGGAGAGGTATGTGTCAGAAGAGGATGCTAACTGTCTAGAGAAGGAGGTGAGTATGAAGGAGATAAGGGAGTCGACCTTTCAATTAAATGGAGGGAAAGTGCCAGGACCGGATGGATTTTCTGAAATGTTTTATCATGCATCTTGGTAGGAGGTACAAGAAGAGGTGGTGAAAATGGTAACTGACTTCTTTAGTAATAAGGTCAGTGTGGGACCAATTAACAGCATAAATGTCATATTGATTCCTAAAGTTGAACATGCAGAAAGTGTGGGACATAATAGACCTATAGGGCTATGTAATTTTTCCTATAAAATAGTCTCCAAGGTGCTAGCTAATAGATTGAAGCAAGTAATGAAGATAATAATAACAGAAAATTAGAAGGCTTTCATGGCAGGCCGTTTGATCCAAGATAACATACTGGTAGCACATGAAGCATTCTACTACTTGAGAAATAGGAAGAAAGGAGGAAAAGTGGAAGTGGTTGTAAAAATTGACATGAAGGCTTGAGTGGCAATTCATTGAAGAGGTACTGAGGAATATGGTGTTTGGAAGCAGATTAATTTCATGGATCATGGATTGTGTGTCCACAACAAATTGAATCTAGTGGTGGCAGGACAAAAGGTAGCAGAATTAGAGATGTCATGAGGAATAAGATAAGGTGATCCATTATCTCCCTACTTGTTTATTTTGGCGGAAGATGTACTGTCTAGGATGGTACAATGGAATGTGGATAAGAGAAGGTTAAAGGGCATCAAGCTAGCAAGAAAATGTCCTGTGCTGTCACATAGTTTTTTTGCAGATGATGCTCTATTTTTTTATCAATGTAGAGGTGGAGAACTGTAGAGAGCTGAAGATAATTATTGATAGTTATTGTAAGGCATCAGGCTAAAAGGTTAACTTCGATAAATCCAGCACGTTCTTCTCCAAGAATGCAAGCAGTGAAGCAAAAGCAGCAGTATATGAGGTACTGGGAATTAAAGACAGCCATAATCCAGGCAAATACTTGGGCTACCTATGATTTGGGGAAGAGCAAAGGCTGAGGCACTAGCTTATGTGAAGAACAATATGAGTATGAAACTGCAAGGCTGGAAGGAAAAACTACTAACTTTTGCTGGTAGGGAGATATTAATTAAATCAGTGGCTAATGCTGTGCCAGTTTACCCAATGTCATGCTTTATGTTCCCAAGGAAGACATATGTTGACTTAGATAGCATGGTCTCAAAATTCTGGTGGGGGCAAAAGGGTGAGGGAAGAAGCATCCATTAGAAGGCCCGGAAGAAACTAAGCTGCCCAAAGGGAGAAGGAGGAATGGGGTTTAGGGATCTAGAAAGGTTCAATAAGGCCTTATTGGCCAAAACAACTTGGAGGATGATGCGAGAACCCAATGCTGCATGGAGCAAAATCATGCAAGGGATCTATTTTCCAAAGGGCAACATACTTTCAGCAAAAAAAGGGAGCAAACCTTCCTGGGGTGGACTAGCATTCTGGAAGGGAGGTATTTGCTGATGGAGGATTCGTTTTGGAAAATAGGAAATGGAAGCAGTATAAGAGTTTTTAAGGACAATTGGGTGCCTACATGTGAAGGGTATAAATTGAAGGAAAGACAAATGAGCAAAGAAATGGAAGAAGTAAAGGTAAATGAGTATATAAGGGAAGGGGAGTGGAACTTTGAAAAGATGAGAGAAGAACTGGATGAGGAGGACATTGCGCACATCATAAGAATAAAACTCCCAGAGGCTCAAACAGAAGATAAATTGATTTGGAGAAGGAGCAGGGATGGTGAATATGCTGTCAAACTGGGGTATAGGGCTGCGCGGGAGAAGGAAGAAAGAGAGGTGGAGAATATAGTGAGTAGCTCATATCAACCATCAAGAAAATTATGGAACGGGTTGTGGAGCATGAGAATATGCCCAAAGATTAGGAATTTTCTGTGGAGAGTAATTTGTGGTGCTCTAGCAACAAAGGAGGCATTATATAAGAGGAAGTGTGCTAAGAACCCAGCTTGTAGTATATGCAAGGTTCAGGCAGAAACTGTGGAGCATATGCTTTTTCAATGTCCCTGGACTATTCGGTGCTGGTATGGGTCGCCACTAGCTCTGAGGTTTGAGAGGCAGAATATGGGGAGGATCGATAGGTGGATGGTGGAATGGATGAGTAGGGAAGAAAAACCAGATGAATATGGAATTGCTCTCTTTGCTGCTATGTGTTGGGGAATCTGGAAAATGAGATGTAAGTTTATATTTGAGCATATTGAAGTGAATGCAGCACAATGTGTAAGTGGAGCAATAAGGATGGTGAACGAATACTGGATAGCAATGGAGAAAAGAACAAAGAGGAAGGGTGAGGAAAAGCATTTGGAGAGGAAGGTAGTATGGGAGAAACCAGAATGGGGATGGTACAAAATTAATGTTGATGCAGCATTCAACAATAGAACAAAGGAGGCTGCAATTGGAATAGTAGGTAGAGATTGGGGAGGAAGACATATAGGAGGAATGTGCAAGAAAATAACAGCAGACTCAGCATTTCAGGCTGAGTGTCAAGCAGTAGTAGAAGAAATGGAGGGAGCTGACATGTGGGGAAGTGCTGTGACAGTGGAGACTGACTGTGAGGAGCTGTTCAACAGAATGAAGAAAGGTAAGCCAGAAGGATGTGAATGGGAGAGTGTGGAAGTGATACTGGAAAGGGGTGAAGAGCAAGGGGTGGCAGCTGTCACTTGTTGCAAGAAGTGGAAATAGAGCTGCGGATTATGTGGCAGCTGGAGCTATAGGAGGAATGGTTTAATAAGGATGGCTTAATAAGCCACCATCCTCTTTGATGCAGATAATGGAGGAAGACATCAAACGGTCACATCAGGAACCGCAAGGAAGGACATGAATTGGTTAAAGAGCAGCACAGCAAGATGGAACATAAGGATAGTATTAGGAATAGTTTCTTTTACGATCATGATTAGTCTAGTTTGTGTGCCTTGTTTTTGGTTTTAAATTGTGTGGTAGTTTGTAATAATAGGTCTGATTGAGTGGTTTTTTCTTTGTTTTGCTTTTTTGGATATTAGTGAATGTAAACCTTTTTCGAATATTAATAAAATGGACTCTTTTTGATTAAAAAAATTTGAAGAGCCAAAAATGAAAAAAGGCAATAAATTTCATGGACCAAAAACTGTGTTAATCTTAAAATCTAAACAATCTCTTTTCCAGCAGTAAACAAAATTTACTCATTAATTGATACAGTGATGAAATTTGCACATCAATTTTAGAACCTAATATGCAAAGCAACAATTAACAGGGATAAGTATACACATTGGTTTGTTTCCAAATTGTTATAAACCAAAAGGACCAAATTGAACAGTACTCACACAATGCCTCAACCGAACCAAACAGATTTATCAATGAAAACCAAACTAAACTGCCATATCTCAACCGGGGTTGGTTCAATCTATTTGGTTTGGGTCTTTGGATCGGGCTTAATCTTGGTTACATGTTTCTGCTTGGCCCAAAAAAAGAACCAGTCTTACGGAAAATAATCAACCAAATCAATTGCTGCTGTTGGCAACAACCAGGTTTGACCTACTGGAAAGGTCTAAATATGTTTTAAGAGATGTGCCTACATTTACTAAATACATGATTATCTATAAGAGAAGGAAGTGTATTCTCAATGAAAAGAAAAATTGAAGACAAATTACTGCTATTGGTCAACTTAAAATCTAAAACCATCTAGCGCGCACACATATATATATTTGCTTCTAACAAATTATTATAGAGGTAAAAAATTAGAAATACATTTAAACTTGAAAAGAGCAGATTTAAAAAGTCACGAGACTGACAGAGAAGAATAGAAAAGGAGAAATACAGAATATGTACTGCGTGTATCATAGAACGTTACCTGTTGCAATTCCATAAAGAGAATTTTACACTACCTTAGGATCGTCGTCGTCGTCGGAGGAGGGAGTATCACTTTATTTTCATTAGTGCAGCTGCAGAACCCACTTGAACTGATGGACCGTTTGAAAGTCCGTTTGAGAATAATTTTTACGGAGTTTGATGTAAAACTTAGGCTTTGAAGAATATATTTTGGGAGAATAATTTTTACGGATTCCAAGGCAAAATTTAAGTTTTTAAAGGTGATTGCGTTTGGGAAGTTATTAACTTTTACAGAGTTCGGGGGAAAAAGTAAGTAGGAAAGAGGAAAATAGGAATAAAGAAAAAAATAAAAGAGAAAATTTATTACGAGAGAGAGTGTGATTTAATAAGAAATTAAAATAGCTTTTTCAAAAATTAGGTTATGTTACAAAAGTTAGATTTTGAAAAAAAATATGAGTATTTGGATAAAATATAGGTTTTGAAAATGTTTGGTATGGTGGCATTGGAAATGGAATTCATTTCTTATGTTTGGTATGGTGGAATTGGAAATGGAAATAGAATTAAAAATGTGTAGAAATGATTTCCATCACTACTAGAAAAATGCAATTTAGGGACGGAAAAATCCATCATTAAATGGCTAGTTTCCTTCAGAAAATTTCCATTTAGCGACGGAAAATATTAGCGACCCTTATTTTAGCGACGGAAAATAGTCATTTAGCGACGGATTTTCCGTCGCTAAATCGCATTTTTCTAGTAGTGCATGATGTAACCCGTAGAATTGGTTTTTTGGCCCCTCCTTTTTTTCTATATCTATATCCATTTTCATCTCCATTTTCGTTTTCATTTCCATCTCTATTTCCATTCTTATTTCTATCTCCATCTCCACCAATTCCATTTCTATTTTCATCTCCATCTCCATTTCCACCAAAATCAAGAATCAGACGAGCTATCATCTCCCCCCAGCATTAGGAAATTTGAAAGAGATTGATAATTCAATGTTCTATGTTCTTTTTTTTTTAAAAAAAGGAATCTGGTCAATCCAAGGCTGCTGCTTTCTGTAAGTAGCAACGTAGTACACGGCAAACAATTTGGGTCCACAGTTACCTTCCAAGTTGATCCCACTTTCCGCTTTCACTTTCTTGCGACATGGACCCTAACACTTCCTCATATAGATAGATAGGACTGTTAATTCAAGTTCCAGATTAAAAAAGAAAAAGGAAAAGAATCCGTTGGTCACAATGTTGATGGTGGTATGGCTGCAGCTTCTGATTTCTGAAACAAGTGAATGGTGAGAAGCAGTAGGTGCCTCATCATCATCATCATGAAGAAGCTCTTCCATTTCATCTCTATTATAATGACTCCACATTGATGGTTCAGTTTCCCTCAATTCCTGCTCTTCAAGGAGTCAGTCTCCGTGTCTATGCCATAGACTATAAATCCCGCATCTTAGAAGTAGAAGATCCGGAATATTGTCTTCCCAGACTCTTTCTGCTACCCCATCTCTACAACTCATCCAATATTTATCCTTTAGGATATTAAGATATTTATTGTTTATATGTTTTTTATTCACTTTAAAAAAATTAGGAAAACTTGTTCAATTGGTGATTAACTTAATCGGTGATGCAGTAAAATGAAAAAAAGATAATAATAAAGGGTTCATTTGATAAACATCTGGTGTATTTGATGATTGAGCTAATAAAAATTTTGGAATGTGGAAGCAGTACTTACAAACACAGATTTTTTGAGGGAATTAAAACGTGTTATTAACGCAATTTTTTTTTGTTTTTCAATATTCTATATGTCTTGTCAAAACTTGACATGTTCAATATGTTTTACAACTCATCAGTTTTCCGGTATTATGAATGCATTTCTGGAGTGGAATGCATTTTGGGATGAGAACGAGTGTTTATCAACTGATTTGGGAAAAATGCATTATGGGGGTAGAATGTATCTTGAGGAGAAGGGGAAAAAAAACTCATTTTGCTAAAAATGCATTTCAAGTCATAACTTTAATATTACAAGTGACAATCTGGGATACTCCAAGTAGCGAACTATATATAAAAATTTGAAGTTACGGCACGCACACACTCATATATATATATATATATGTTAAATCGTAATGGGAGATATTCTAATAGTTTCATTTTTAGTTTATTTGATTTTTCAATAAAAAATCTATATAATGTTGAAAATTTGAGACACTTGTTTTCCATATCGTTGTCTGGAGTGATGGTTTTTTTCCAAAAGTTCATTAACTTCTTGAGACATTTGCATCACTGCCTCGTATTTTGTACATCTAGGTGTTTTTCTTTAAAAATCCAAGAAGAAAATTCAAATTCCACAAGTCAACTTCATAAGTTTCTCTTTAGAAAAAAAATATATGTATACATATATAAATAGTTTTTCCTTAACGTATCTAAGTTCATTGAACCGGTTTAATATAGTTAAATGACTTTGTCTTTCCAACACAAGTTGGCTAATTTAACTTGGTTTGGTGAAGACTTAGACAAAGAAAGATAGGGGACTGTGAGAGCAGTGTAGATATTGTTATACAAGGTGTTTAAGTGTTTGAAAATTGAGTTCACTAATTGTTGTGGTCCAATGTTTTGACTTTTGACCATTTCCATACAAAGATTAAAGAGGAAATTACACATAAGGCCAAAGGGGTAGATAATACTACAAAAAAGCTCAACAAAATCAAGAAATTAACGTGGAGTCTCATGAGACCTGAGGAATATTATTTGTAAAAGCTAAAAGACTAAATTGGCTTCCATTGAAAGTTCACATTGACGAATTCAAAAATCTGTATTGACAACTGAAGCATCTTAAATGATAACTTGAGCACTATCAATGATAAGTAACAGAGTTTTAATATGCCAAATGTAAAGTATGAAAATAGAAAATCTATACTATCGATAAGTATGAATCTAAACTACCTAATATGCAAATCTAAAAAGGCTTTTAACCCCAATTAGTAGAAAAGTGACATAAGTTAACCGTAAAAATCATGAAAACTGCCTAACTAATCAGATTAACATATGACAACATCAATATTACTCCTTAAAAGATTTTAGTTGGACATCATTAAATCTATATTGATAAATTAATTGATAATTTTAATGATTCTGGTTACACAATTAACAAATATATATGCGAAAAAATTAAATTTATATTAACAACTGAAACACATTAAATAAAATCTTAAACACCACCAATGACAAGTTAGTAACATGTTCCATTAACTGATCATTAGTTGTACTCAAATTATCTTTAATGTATTTTAATTGTCAATACAGATTTTTGAGTTCGTCAAGAAGTTCACCAAGAAGAACTTTCAATGAAGGGTAATTTAGTCTTTTTGCTTTTACAAATAATGGCCTTCAGATCCCATAGGACTCTACATTAATTTTTGACTTTGAGGAACTTTTTTGTAGTATATTCTGCTCCCTGGGATATGTGTGTAATTTCCCCAAGATTAAATGGAGGGGCTAGCTCTAACAAAATCTAGTGAGCAAATATTAATCATAAACCAATTGGGAATACCTATCTCAAAAAAAAAAAAAGAACTAAAAACATCATATGAAAAAAAGTGAGAGCCGGTTTCGTTGCATGATAAGGTTACTATTTTAAGATTAATCATAAGAGGCATATGTTTCTACTTGTTTTGTAAGTCTAGAGATCTATTCTGCTACGACTGGGCAGTATTTTACGCGCAATTTAGAAACCTCGGCATATTCGTTTTCGTCCAAATTGTTTTATATTTCTAATGGTTTCATTTTTATTTTGTTCGATTTTTCAATCAAATATCTATATAATGTTGAATATTTGAGACACTTTTTATCCAAAAGTTCATTAATTTCTAAAGACTTTTGCATCACTGCCTCGTATTTTGTACATCTAGATTTTTTTCTTAAAAAAAATCCAAGAAGAAAATTCAAATTCCACAAGTCAACTTCATAAGTTTTTCTCTTTAGAAAAAAAGATATATAAAAATAGTTATTTTTTGAAGGTCACTAAGTTCATTGAACCAGTTTAATACAGTTAACTGGCTTTATTAACTTAAATTAGTGAAGGCTCAGACAAAAAGACTGGGGATTGAGACCAGTGTAGATATTATTATACAAAGCGTTGGAGTGTTTGAAAATTGAGTTCATTAATTGTTGTGGTCCAATGTTTTGACTTTTGACCATTTCGATAAGGAGAATTCTTACATGCACCAGGTGTTGAGTTGCTCAAAGATTAAATGGAGTGGGCTAAAGAAAGATTGTCACATTAATAAAAAAAGATTCATAAATCTCACAAAATATTAAACCGGTCCAATGAATTTACTCACCTTAAGACTGCATAAATTGGCACATTAATAACAAAAAGATTCATAAATCTTACAAAATATTCTCAATCTTCAATAAAAGTAAAAGCTACACACACGGCAAGTCGACCAACGTATTTATTCTAATTCATGAATTACATCTAACTCTATATTCAAATGTCTAGTAGGAATGGTGGAAGCAGTAACATCAAATGGAGTGGGAGGCACCTTTAATTTATCAGCTTCTCCTTCAAGCATTTGTATCACTGTTTTCATGGATGGACGATTTATTGGATGCCACTGAATGCACCAAAGTTCTACTATTGCTAGTTTTTTAGCAATTTCAATTTCAATATCAACTTCATCTTCTATGTAGATGCTTAGGTCACCGTCTTCAATCAAATTATGGATCCATTCTGGATATAGAACTTGAAAAGTTTCTTGATTTGCGTCGACATTTTTCCTTCCCCCAACCATTTCTAGGAGCTGCATTCCGTAACTATAAATATCTGATGTGTAAGACACATTTCCAAAGTTTCGTGAAAAAACTTCAGGTGCAATGTATCCCAAGGTTCCTTTTGCTGCTGTCATCGACACCGTGCTTTGATTTTTCGAACACAATTTAGCAAGACCAAAATCAGAAATTTTGGGGGTAAAATTGTCATCTAAAAGCACATTACGAGGATTGATGTCAAAGTGAAGGATTCTATAATCACAGCCTTGGTGAAGATATTCAATCCCATTTTGCTATGGCAAGAGCGATTTGTTGGAGCTTCAACCATCCGAGGAAATTTTCTTTGTTGTCTGGGGAAGATATGAACTTTTCGAGGGAACCATTGGGAAAGAAGTCGTAAACAAGAGCTCGGCGACAACCATCAGCACAAAAGCCCAATAAACGAACAACATTGATGTGATGAATCTTGCCAATCGTACCCTTCTCATTAATGAAGTCTTGTCCATTATTGTTATCTGAATTACTAAGGACTTTGACAGCCACTTGAATCTCAGAAGATAGCTTACCTTTGAAGACTGTTCCGTGTGCACCTTCACCTAATTTATCCTTGAAACTATCGGTGATTCTTTTGATATCAGTATAAGAGAATCTGGTAGGTTTGAGTGCCTCGTAATCAGCCAAAAACTTTTCAAGCCTTATTTGATCGTCTCCTTTCTTCTTGAAGTAGCGATACAAGCAAAAGGACACAATGAACAGAAAAACTAGCACAGCTGAACCTGGTGGCATAAGAGCACAACAAATAAAACAATGAATGTCAAACCAAGAAATAGCCCCAAAGCCTGATGAGCGAAAAAATAGAGGACAGTCATAAACTATTGTCACCTGTTGCTGGGATTGCTTGTAAACCAATTCTGTGTTTCTTGCTGGTTTTTGGCTGGGTCCATTTGAGCTGAAAGTAGTTACCTTTCCCATGATAGAAAGTAGGTATTGGCGAACTTACCCGTGATATCATGGTGCAGGAAACCAGGTCACTGGACAGGAAGCTGTCAATGGAGCGAAAAGCAAGAATTGGGCAGGAGTGGTGGCGCGTAGAAACCGACCCAGGCGAAGAACAATTGAAGAAAGTAACAGATTGGGTAGGCAATTTGTCACCATTAAAATAATACTGTAAAAGATAAATATTGGATGCATTGTAGAGACGGCGTTGAAGAAAGAGTTTGGGAAGACAGTATTCTGGATCCTCTACTCCTAAGATGTGGGATTCATGTTCTATGTACTCGACATAAATGCTTAGTCCTTCAAGGGCAGGAATAGAGGGAAACTCAACCATTGATTTGGTCTCATTCATGAAATCGGGAACTCTACGACTCTAGAGTCGGAATGGAAGAGTCAGTTGATGATGAGGCACTTGCTGGTTCTCACCATTACCTAGTTTCAGAAGCATCACCAACAACAAATATCCGCCGCACCAATACATTGTAACCAAATGATCCTTTCTGGCAATCTGAAACTTGGGTTGAGATTATCTATGTATCTATTTATCTATGAGTATTCAAGTGTTAGGGGACACGTCGTATATCTCAATCAAAATGAATGAGTGCAGAAATAGAGCCGACTTGGAAGATGCATAGGAAAAGTCCATCGAAGACGCTAAGGAAAATGCATTACGTTAGACCCCATCTACCCATCGTGCCATTCTTACTCTTACCCCCCATTCAATTGAATTGAAGAGGAGGGAGGGGGGATGCATCCATCCATGTCAACATTTAATTGAAATTATTTTCTAATTAAATTTGTTAGACCCCTTAGACAGTTAGGTGAATCTCATAAATAAAATCACGTAAAAGAAGTTAGTTCATTGCATTGAAAAAGTCACAACGCCAAAAAGAAGTCATAAAGTTAGGAAAACCATATCTACTTGTAGAGTGCCTCAAGAATAAAACATTGGACCCCTCAAACGATTGAAGTGTACATGTAGAGCTGCAACCAATGTTAATACGAGTTGGATCGATAGTTGGAGCGCCAGTATAACGAGTCAGTTTCAAAGAATTTTCAACGTCATGCCAACTTAAATGCGAAGTGTCTAGCACACAACAATCATGTAAAAAGGATATGAGAGATAACTTAAAACTGTAGAGTTTTTTTTTTGGTTAAGATGCAATTTTAAAATTAAGGGCTCACACGTCTGTTATAAAGTTAATCACTTGAACATACTTTATATCAACTAATATAAAGTTTCATCTCAGAGTTGCTAAATATCATTAGGAGGGTCTAGTATAAAGTTTTATGCCGTGGCTAATGTGAACATGTTTTATCATGAGCGTCTAGTATAATTTAGGGTCCAAACGTCTGTTGTAAAATTAAATGGAGAACAGATAGATCACACGTTAAGAAAGACACAGACATTTAAAATTGCCAAAATTTCACATCTTTTAAAATATTGGATCAATTTTTTCGCACAATTTAAAACTGAAATTTAACTTGGTTTTGCTTTTTGTCTTGCGGTTAACTAATCAACCATTGTGCTTGATGACTTAAGTAGTTTTGAAAAAATATTTTTATCTAGAAATTCAGTTTTTTTTTAAGAAGAAAGGGCAAAAACAGGTGATGCAAAAGAACAAAGAAAATCAAGTCATATAATAATCACCGTCAATAATATAGTTGGGAGGTTAGGGGTTGGATCTCTTGGGGGGGGTGTGTGTGGAGAGGATCTGGCTGCTAACGTAATCAAATTGTTTTATATTTCTAAGGGTTTTATTTTTATTTTGGTTGATTTTTCAATCAAATACCTATATAATGTTGAAAATTTGAGACACTTGTTTTCCATATTGCTGTTTGGAGTGATGGTTTTTTTCCTAAAGTTCAATAACTTCCGAACACTTTTGCATCACTACCTCATATTCTGTACATCTAGATGTTTTTCTTTAAAACAAATTCAAGATGAAAATTCAAATTCCACAAGTCAACTTCATAAATCACACCTAACTTTATTAAAATGTCTAGGAGGAATAATGGTACTTGCGTTGGTGAAAGCAGTAAAATCAAATGGAGTGGGAGGCACTTTTAATTTATCAGTTTCTCCTTCAAGCATTTGAATTAGCGAGTTGTTTTTAAAAGTCATGATTACGTATTCCACGTTGCGTGTATGATACTCATCCTTCCATAATTCGTTTGAAAATACTTCTATCTAGAAATTCAATTTATCTAGAAACATTGAATACCAATATACGTTGAGCCTTTCTCTCCACCTCTGGATTATAAGCCTTTCTCATCCATTCAATTCCTTGAGGCTAACCTGTATTTTTGTCCGAACACTTTCTGACTAATGACTTATCCTTGTATCTTCCTTGCCCAGCTTTGTGTCTGATTGAATTTCCATGATATTTCCTTGCATATTCCTTCGGCTGCTGTATCATTTCACTTGTACGATATGACTAACTCTTATTTCCCCCTCTGGATTTGGAAATTTGAAAGAGATTGAAAATTCAATTCTCTCTGTTCTTTTTCTAAAAAAAGGATCAGGTCAATCTGCTTTCTCTAAGTAGCACCATAGTACACGGCAAAACAATTTGGGTCCACAATTACCTTCCAAGTTGCATCCCACTTCCCGTGCTTCCACTTTCTTGCGACATGGACCCTAACACTTCCTCATATAGATAGATAGGACTGTTAATCCAAGTTCCAGATTAAAAAAGAAAAAGTAAAAGAATCCGTTGGTTACAATGTTGATGGTGGTATGGCTGCAGCTTCTGATTTCTGAAACAAGTGAATGGTGAGAAGCAGTAGGTGCCTCATCATCATCATCATGAAGAAGCTCTTCCATTTCATCTCTATTATAATGACTCCACATTGATGGTTCAGTTTCCCTCAATTCCTGCTCTTCAAGGACTCAGTCTCTGTGTCTATGCCATAGACTAGAAATCCCGCATCTTAGAAGTAGAAGATCCAGAATATTGTCTTCCCAGACTCTTTCTGCTACCCCATCTCTACAACTCATCCAATATTTATCCTTTAGGATGTTAAGATATTTATTGTCTATAAGTTTTTACTCACTTTTAAAAAATTAGGAAAACTTGTTAAAATCATGATTAACTTAATCGATGATGCAGTAAAATGAGAAAATATAATAATAAATGGTTCATTTGATAAACCTCTGGTGTATTTGATGATAATTTTGGAATGTGGAAGCAGTACATACAAACACAGATTTTTTTGAGGGAGTCAAAACGTGTCATTAAAGCATTTTTTCTATTTTTCAATATTCTATATGTCTTGTCAAAACTTGACATATTCAGTGTGTTTGATAACTCTTTTTCCAGGTCATGAATGTAATCCCTAGGGAGGAATGCATTTTGGGGAGAGAATGGGTGCTTATCAACTGATTTGAGGAAAATACATTTCAGGTTGTAACCTTAACATTATAAGTTGTGATTTAGGATATTCCAGATAGCGATACATGAAAATTCTAAGTCACGACCTATATAGTCATGACTTAAAATATTCTAACCACATTTTATCATTTTAATTTTCCCTAATTTTATCAAAATATAAAATAATATGTATTATTTAATGATATTTATTTTTTCTTTTCACTTTCCGAAAAAAATCATTTTACGATATTTTTCTATATAAATTTTCATTTTTCAAAATGCATTTTAAATAAAATTCATTTTTCTAAATGATTCTAGTAAAAAATCATTCTTTAAACGATTTCCCAAATGATCCATTTAGTGTGATTGTGTCCACTGTCACGATTTGTAGCTTGCAATTACGAAGGTCTCGTTAAGGCAACATGAATATTTATCACAAGCTATAGACGTTGATTTACGTGTTATTTGTTTGACGTTGTGACGTGAGTTTGTAGTTTCAAGTATTATAATTAATAATTTTATCACAAGCTATATACATCATCTATTTCTAGCTTGGCCTAAAAATCTAATGGACTTATCTATTAGGAAAACAGAGACTTTCAACTAAATATAAATGTCTTGTGGAAAATTAGAGAAATTTCCACATCGTTGCCAAATGGTACACTTCTTTGATCGTAAATTAACACCTTTGAATATTTTATCATTTTTACTAACTTATTTCGTAAGCTTAGAAGTCTCTCCCCAGAGGGATGACTAACTTATTTCCCTAGGACTTATTTGGAAGTTCGATACAAAATTTAGATTTTGTTCAAATACAAAAAATTTTATGAAAGACTATTTTGAATACAAAACCTTGGTTTAAAAACTAGGTTCTGAATAAATTATTTTCTTGTCAGATCACACCATCTCTCTTAATAAATTTTCTATTTCTTACCTTTTCTTTTTTTTTTCTCTTTCCTCTTTTCTACCTAATTTTTGTATCGAATGTAAAAGCCAATAACTTCATAAACACAATCTTTTAAAACCTAGGTTTTAAAACTTAAGTTTTTCTTCAGAATGCGTAAAAGCTATTCTCCAAAATTTATTCTAAAAAAAACTAAGTTTTACCCCGAAATCTTTAAAAAATATTCTCAAATAGACTTCCAAATGAGCTCTAAGTGTCTATTTGATTTAGTGGTAGAAGCAGATAAATCTGTTTAAGCTAAAAAACACTGCTTATGGAGCCCATTTATGGTGTTTGGGTTTTTTTTATTAAGAACTTTGATTGATTGTGATTCACTCTCCAGCAGCGCGTTCAGCATAAGCAACCAGAGGGTGCTTCTGCATTTGAAAAACCACGATCAAGCTCTACCAATAACAAATTGTCTCACCTACCCTTATGCTTCTTCATTCCTAAATTCTATGCTGCCCTTGATGTCTGGAAAGTATTCTTCCTTTTATTTCTCAACCAAAATTCTCAATTTTGTTTTTAAGTGCATGCATCGTATCCTTTCATTGACAATGTCCAAATTGTTTTATATTTCTAAGGGTTTCATTTTTATTTTGGTCAATTTTTCAATCAAATACCTATATAATGTTGAAAATTTGAGGCACTTGTTTTCCATATCGCTGTTTGGAGTGATGTTTTTTTTTCCAAAAGTTAATAACTTCTGAACACTTTTGCATCACTGCCTCATATTCTGTACATCTAGATGTTTTTCTTTAAAAAAAAAAATCCAAGAAGAAAATTCAAATTCCACAAGTCAACTTCATAAATCACACCTAACTCTATATTTGGCAAGCCAACGATGCCCGTTTGGTAAATTGCCATAAGCCACTTATAAGTGGTTATTCACATAAGCCGAGGCAAATATGTGGAGGAGATTGTCTCGTTTTACGGAAAAGCACTGTTAAACGTGCTTATGAAAATAAGTCCATGGTTACCAAACAGGGTATTTATTCTAATTCATGAATCACACCTAACTTTGTATTCAAATGTCCAGGAGGAATAATGGGTACTTGCGTTGGTGGAAGCAGTAAAATCAAATAGTGTGAGGCACTTTTTAATTCATCAGTTTCTCCTTCAAGCATTTGAATTAACGAGTTGTTTTTAAAAGTCATGATTACGTATTCCACGTTGCGTGTGTGATACTCATCCTTCCATAATTCGTTTGAAAATACTTCTATCTAGAAATTCAATTTTTTTTTAAGAAGAAAGGGCAAAACCAGGTGATGCAAAAGAACAAAGAAAACCAAGTCATATAATAATCACCAGGACTATATAGTAGGGAGGTCAGGGGTTGGATCTCTGGGGCGTGTGTGTGGAGAGAATCTCGCTGCTAAAATAAATCGTGAGTGCAGGCAGCAAGTGAGCGATGGGAAGAGAGGAAGGAAGTTTAGTAGTGTTGTGGCTGTCTCTGCTTCTCCTGGTGGAGGGAGCTGTGATAAGTGGTTCTCAAGCAGACAACAAATCGTGTCATCCTTCTCGTTGTGGCATTATCACGAACATCTCATACCCATTCCGACTACCACACGACCCACCCCACTGCGGCCACAGCGACTACCAGCTACACTGTGAAAACAACATCACCCTCCTTCCTTTACTTGATTATGGTGATGGTGACTGTTATGAATTGCATAACGGGACATACCCGGTGGTAGGAAGATACCCGGTTGGAGGAAGATACCCAGTGGTGGGAAGATACAGGGTACTGGGAATAAACTACAACAACTTCACAATCAGACTCGTAGATGAAGGCATTCACAATGGCAATTGCTCCTCCCTCCCTCTCTATTCCATACCCGACTACAACTATTTCTGGTGTCCTTATAGCGCCCAATATGAAAGTACAGGAAACAGCCACGGACCAGTTGACTTGTACAGGCCGGTGGGGTACCTGAAGTGCAGCGATCCAGTGAGGGAGGACGCAGCGTATTTGGATACGTCTCCCTGTGTGAATCGGGAATCCGAAGGAGGAGGAGGCCATCTTTATGCCGTCACCGGAGACTTGTTGGTTCAACAGTTTCAACCGCAGTGCCGTCTGATATCGGTGACCCCAATTGCCTCAGATTGGGAAACATTGGTGCCTCGTGGAAGAAACAAGTCCTACGCTGATATTCACACGTTGCTTTCCTCTGGATTTGAGCTGTCATGGTTGAACCAAGCTTGTGCTGATTTTAACTGTTCGGATTCCAGTGAGTGCGTTTACAGCCCTGAAACCCAAGGTCCACAATGCGTGCCTCGTGATCCGTTTTGTTATTCCCCCCTCGGAATATATTACAATTGCAGCGGTAAGTATCTGAACTCTGATTCTATGCTAACTTAATTATCCTTGGCTTCTTCTTCTTTTTTTAATTTTATGTTTTTGAGTTTGCAAAGAGTGTACCCAAACCACTCTATATTTAAAATTTAAAACCAATCACAGGTTTAAACATAAAGTTTTTCGTTCAGTAAGTGCTTTTTTTTAGATTTAATCATGTATTCTCTTCCTACTGCAAAACCTTATCATTTGATTCTATATACCCTTGGAGAGATTTATTAGTACGAGGTCTTAAGGAACGAATTAATCAATTAGCAAAAAATCTCAATAACAAGTCAGTACTATAAACATGTTATTTCTTACATGTCAGAATTTGTTATTATATACTTGTCCATTATTATTTGAATTCTGTATAATTAGACCATATGTTAGGTAAAAAGACATATTTTCTCATATATTGTGAGCAAAACGCAATTTTAATTATTTTTCCTATAAATAAATATAAGCATGCCTAATTGTATTTCTGTTTATATTAGTTGAAACTTAAAATTTTCTCTCAGAAAAAAAAACCGTTTAAGGGTGTTATGATTAGTAGCAAGGTTATATACAATTCCAAGAAATATATAGATATTTTAGATAAAGAAATTAAAATTATATTAATTCACTCAAGTTGAATTAGGAGCAAAGTTTTTCATTAGAAGCGTATACCATAAATTGAATGATTGAAAAGTAGATACGATCTTCTTTTACACAATTTTTTAGACAATCTTTTGAAAATGGTACAATTTTAGGGATTCTGTTAAATTTGTCTAACTTCTATTTCTTTTTTAATGTGCAATTCACTTGATATCTTTTCAACTTTATAAAAGACACTTTTGACCAAATTTAATGGAGTTGTTAAAATTACATTATTTTTAAAAATTGTGCCTACTTTTACATCATTTACAATTCAATTATTTCATACGCTCTAGATGAAAAACCTAATCTAAATTTGTGCCATAATGTCACGGGGTTAGTCTTTCGACCCGCGCGGCACTTAGACAACCTCCTCTGGAAGTTGCTAAGTAAGCCTAACTTGTAAGGAAAGGAGGATGCTTGGCTAAATTGAGGAGAAGAGAAAGCTTGAGGCAAGGAAGAACTTGAGAACTTGGAGAATACGAGAATCGTATTACTTAAGAACTTGAGAACTCAAGGACATGGGAAGACTCGAGGATGGTTTACAAATGAGGAGGGGAGAGGTATTTATAAGCAAACTTCCACCTCCTTACTATTCCCACCTCCTTAATGGATGGTTGGGATCGAATCGATCATACGGTTACAGAACGACCCAGAACTCTCCAGAGGACTCCCGAACAAACTCGAAAGTGCTAGAGAATGCCAGGACATTCTAGAGAAGTCTACACATCTCTAGCCTCATTATTTTAATATTTGTATCTAGAATTCTCCTTACAAATATCTAGATATTTACATGGAAAAATCTAGTAACAAATATTAAAATAATGAGGCTAGAGATGTGTAGACTTCTCTAGAATGTCCTGACATTCTCTAGCATTCTCGAGTTTGTTCGGGAGTCCTTTGGAGAGTTCTGGGTCATTCCGGAGCTTTGCAACCTCACGAAAAATGACGGACCGTGACATTCTCCCCCACTTGATTTCACGACGGCCTCGTCGCGTCTTCCTCCTTATAATGTTGGATTTTATCGTTAAACTGCCACAGGAGGTCCTCTCGTTCCCAACTGGCTTCAGATTCGGGTTGATCCTTCCATTTGATCAGGTACTCGGTGTAGTTGGGAACACCTCTCTTCCTAATCACCCTGTCAGCGAGGATCTCTTCTATCTCTTTGTCGTACTCAGTGACGACCGCGGTTGGTGCTCTTGCAGAGATCCCTCGAGATGGATCTTCTTCGTCTCTGAAGTATCTCTTTAAGAGGCTAACATGAATGACATGATGAATCTTAAGCTTGGGAGGGAGTTGTACCTGATACGTAACCTTTCCTACACGTTTGACGATAGGGAAAGGTCCTTCATATCTCCTGACCAAGCCTTTATGGACTTTTCGTAGTGACTTGAATTGATTTGGCAATAACTTCACCATAACCAAGTCACCAACTTGAAATTCGATGGGGCGCCGTTTCTCGTCTGCCCACTTCTTCATTTTACGAGCGGCTTTGTCCAGGCAAGCACGAGTAATATCGGTTTCTTCTTGCCATTCCTTGGTAAACTTGTAGGCAGCTGCATTATCTCCCTTGTATGGAATGGCAAGTGCGCTGGGGGTTAGAGGCTGTTGTCCGGTAACAATTTCAAAAGGGCTCTTACCTGTTGACTCGCTCCGTTGCAGGTTGTAAGAGAACTGAGCCATATCAAGCAACTTGGCCCAATCTCGTTGATGAGCACTCACATAGTGTTGAAGGTAGAGCTCTAACAAAGCGTTGATTCGCTCTGTTTGTCCATCACTCTGAGGATGAAAACTTGTTGAGAAGTTCAAGTCTGTCCCTAAGAGCTTGAAAAGTTCTCTCCAGAATTTCTCGGTGAATCGGGGATCTCGATTACTAACGATGTTTCGAGGGATCCCCTATAATTTCACGACATGCTTGAAAAACAAGCGTGCCGCTTCATCTGCTTTACAGTCTGCTGGGGCTGGTATAAAGGTGGCATATTTGCTAAATCTGTCGACTACCACCATGATGCTCCCACATCCTTCAAACTTAGGGAGAGCAACTATGAAGTCCATGGAGACACTCTCCCATGGTCTTTCAGCCACCGGCAGGGGTTCCAGTAGACCAGCAGGATGTTGTTACTCAACTTTATCTTGCTGGCATACCAAGCAGGTCCTCACATATGCTTCAACATCATCTTGCATATGTGGCCAGTAGAAATGATTTTATACGAGGGCAAGCGTTCGAGTCATACCTGGATGTCCGGCCCACTTGGAATCATGGCACTCTTTCAGGACATTCCTTTGAAGATTGCTCCTCTTTGGCACATAAACTCGGTTCCCAGTGGTGTAGAGTATTTCATCATTCACCCAAAATCTCCGAGTCTTGCCTTCTGCAGCAAGCTTTACTAAGTTGCTTGCAGTGGAGTCTTGAGACATACCTTCCTTGATACGTTCAAGGAAGTTATTTTGAGGCATGCTTGTAATGAGAGTAGCTAGCTCGGCTTTTCTGCTTAATGCATCTGCCACCACATTTGCTCTACCTGGCTTGTACTCTAGCCGATAGTCAAACTCAGCAAGAAAATCTTGCCAACGAGCTTGCTTTGGGCTGAGCTTCTTCTGTGTCCGGAAGTAGCTCGTAGCAACATTATATGTTATTATAGTGAACTTACTTCCAAGCAAGTAATGACGCCAGACTCGCAGACAATGGATGATAGCAGACATCTCCTTCTCTTGCACCGTGTAGCGCCTCTCGGTAGCATTCAGCTTGTGGCTCTCGTACGCAATAGGGTGTCCTTCCTGTATCAACACACCCCCTATTGCAAAATCTGAGGCATCAGTGTGTACCTCAAATGGCTTGGAGTAGTCAGGCAAGTACATAACAGGCTCTTGCATGACCATCTGCTTCAGTTTCTCAAAAGCATCTTGGCATCCTTGTGACCATTGCCAAGACTTATTCTTCTTGAGTAAATCGGTCAATGGAGCGTCAATTGTCGAATAACCCTTTATGAACCGTCGGTAATAGTTTACCAAACCAAGGAATGATCTTATCTCTGGAACCTTGGTGGGAGGTCGCCATTCTTGAATGGCTCGAACCTTAGTCAGATCCATCATGAGCTTGCCATCCTTGATCTTATGCCCCAAGAATTCCACCTCTTGTTTGGCAAAAGAACATTTTTCTAACTTAATATACAGTTCGTGATTAGAAAGTACCTGGAAGACATTCTTCAAGTGTTTAGCATGCCCTTCAAGAGTATTGCTATACACTACGATGTCATCCAAATATACCACCACGAACTGGTCCAAGTATGGGTGGAACAACTTGTTCATGAGGGTGCAAAATGTTGCAGGGTCATTCGTCAGTCCAAAGGGCATGACAAGAAATTCGAATGCTCCATATCTCGTCACGCAGGTTGTCTTCGGTTTATCACCTGCGGCGATACGTACTTGATAGTACCCTAATCGAAGATCAAGCTTAGAGAAGTACCTGGCTTTCCCAAACTGATCAAACAAGTCAGCGATCAATGGTATCGGGTACTTGTTCTTGATAGTAATTTTATTCAAGGCCCTGTAGTCGATACACATCCGTAGCGAACCATCATTCTTCTCCTGGAAGAGGACTGGAGCACCATATGGGGCCTTGGATGGTTGAATATAACCTGAGTCAGGAGATCTTGTAGTTGTCTCCTTAGCTCAACAAGTTCTGGAGGTGACATGCGGTAGGGTGCCAAGGCAGGTGGTTTGGCACCAGGCTCCAACTCGATTTGATGGTCTACCTCTTTTCTGGGAGGTAGTTTCTTGGGCAACTCATCCGGCATAACGTGCTTGTACTCCCGTAGCACTTCTTGAATGTAAGGGGGCAAGGACTCCTTCGGTTGGGTTGTGACATCCTCTTCTTCAGCCAACGAACGTATGGTGGCAACATATCCTTCTGAATTCTTGAGACCCATCTTGAATTGCAATGCAGAAATCATAGTATTGGACTGCAAGCATTTCAAGGGGATTACTCGAATCATGTTGGAGTCGATAACCACCATAGACTTAGCTTCAGGAATCGGGAAGGCATGTGCTTTGGAGAAGAAAGCAAGTCCCAACACAACTTTAAAATCATCCATAGGGATAATAGTAAAGTCTAGCGTACCTTGCCAGTCTCCGATCTTCACATTCACATCCTTGGCAATCCCAAGGACTGGTTTTGCTGGGGAGTTCACCGCCTTGATGGTGCCTTCTCCCTTGTTCAGTTGGATGCCCAATCTCTTCGCTTCTTCGACTTCCATAAAATTATGAGATGCTCCTGTATCGAGCATGGCAGAGGTGATCTTACCTCCAATGACAAGGTCGGTATAAAGCAGACCCTTCTCTTCCTTCTTAGGTGGGGAAAAGAGTCCAGACAGTGCATTCAAGTGTTGGAGGGACCAAGGTCGACTTGTTGCTCCTTGTCCCGCCTTTCCTGCATTTCAGCAACCAAGGCATTCATAGCCTTGCGGTTGGGGCAGTCACGAGTCCAATGCGGACCATCGCATATGAAACATGGCTTTGGAGGCTTTGAAGCATCACGCTTGGTTGGGATTGTCTTATCCTGTTTTGAACCAAATGACTTACCACCATCCTTACGATCAAAGTTCTTCTTTTGTCCTCCTTTGTCTCCCCCACTTTTACTAGGGTTGGACTTCTTTACCTTGGTAGAGTAGTCGATTAGACACTCAGCAGCCGCAATCACCTCATCTAGAGTTTGCACCTTGCGCCTGTCGAGTTCTACTCTGACCCAGTCTTTGAGTCCATCCATGAAGTGGAAAAGAGCCTCCTTATCGGACAAGTCTTCGGTCTCAAGCATGATGGTAGTAAACTCCTTGATGTAGTCAGGAATACTACCAGTTTGTCTCAACCTACGGAGCTTACCTCGCGCCTCCGTCTTAGCATTGTGAGGAACAAAGTGTTTTCGGAGTTCTGACTTGAACAGCTCCCATGTGTTGAGAGGGCAAATACCCTTCTCTCTCTCGGCATGCTTTCTATGCTACCATAGTTGGGCTGCATCCCGAAGGAAAGTTGAAGCAGATTTGATCCTGATCAAGTCATTAGAGACTCCAATGGCCTCGAAGTACTGCTCTAGGCCAAAGAGAAAGTTCTCCACGACTGTGGCACTACGAGCCCCATTATACATTGCCGGCTTGGGCACTTTCAGACCCCGAGAAGTGGCGTTCGAAGTACTACCACTAATAGGGCTGCTTGTACAGCGATGAGATTCCCATTCATGACGGATCTCATCCATTTGAGAATGTAGACCTCCCACCTCATCCCTGACGTGTTTGCGGAGATCGGCGAGATCCTGGGTAAGGGAACGAATGTCTTCCCCCAAACTACGGCCAAGTTCTGCAATCATGGCCT
>JANTPZ010128105.1:0-19456 GCA_025593235.1 Vachellia pachyceras
ATACTGTAAATTCCACTGAATTTCTATAGACTCTGCTTTTTGGTCTTAGGGAACTCCTGATACCTTAAATAAATATTTTCAACCTCAAATCTTTAAAATTCCATAATTCCTCATCCAGACCGAATTTCAACAATCGGTTGAATTTCTGGTAATCAGTGAGTTTTGCTCTATCTCTTGGGCATTTGTGACTTTTTCTGATTTTTGATCAACTATTTGACTTTGACTTTGACTTGGTCAAATGACAAAAATGCCCTTACACTTTCTCTTAATGACCAAAATGCCCTTTAACAGTCTAACTTTTCATAAATTTCCATTTTGCCCTTAACCTTTTGGCCCTTGATCTTTTGGTTTCTGATTCCTGGGGCAACTTCCCAGGAGGTCACCCATCCTGGAATTGCTCCTAGGGTGAGCACGCTTAACTTTCATATTCCTACCAACTTCCATCCACTGGGCCAATTCTGATTCTGCGACTTCCGGCCTATAACTTTATTCCATTTATGAACTATCTATCCGTGGGTTTTAACTTAACTTTTAACTACTGGATTGACCTCTTTTATCCAATGACCATATTGCCCTTGGTCTTTATATCTAATGACATTTATGTCCCTGGCTTAAATCCTTAGAAATCTCAAAACCTTAGGACTAAATTGACCAGGGTCTTTTTGGTCCATCGACATCTCTTCTTTTTGTACTTTTATTTCTAAGCCTTGTTTTATCTCTCAACTAACGATTTGGCCTCGACGTTAGTTTACAGAAAAGGGTGGATATTACAAAGAGCACGATTCTTGTATTTCAATTCATACTCATCATGCTTAGTGATGTATAATGTGGAAGTATTTTAACCTTTAGGAGGCTTTAGAGATGTTACCTTCTTAGATCATCTTATGGAAGATTCCCCAGGGCCACTTGCTTTTGCTTTCCACTTCCTCTTTGCACTTGCAACCAGTTTCCCAGGGGATATGCTTTCTGTTTCAGAGTCAGAATCCTGTGCAGATGATGGAACAGGGGCTGAGAAAGATGTCATTAGAGCTTTTCCCTTCAAAATTGACTTGGGTTGCTCAGATTGGGACTTTTGAGCCGATAGAGCAATGGTCTCCTCCTCTTCGGATGGCTCCACAATCCTCACTTTCTTGGATGATGTTGATTGGGATTGAGTAGGAATATAGGCTTTGGCTTTCTTTGTACGGGCCATGGTGAACAAGGATAAAAAAACTTGAGATTTTTGGAAATGGAATTGCCGAGAGTGCGTATGCGAGAAGATGAGAAATCTGATGATTGAAGGAGTATTTGATGGAATAAAATGAGGGGTTGGGTTGGTTTTTTGTAATCGAAAAGGTGTGTAACAGTTTGGTAGAGGTTACAACTGATCGAGTGCAGTGATTTGAGAGAACTCGAGTGCGAAAAAAGGGGGTTAGGGTTCGAGTGACGCTAAAAGAGGGATAAAATGCATCAGATGCGCCAACACTCGAGTATTGAGTTTCAGTACTCGAGTGTTGAGGGTTTTAACAAGCAGAAAATAGCGAATACTTGAGTTATGTATAACAACACTTGAGTATTATTCTTTAGAAGATGAACAGACAGGTCAGTACTCGAGTATTGATATTTAGTACTCGAGTATTGAGACCCTGCTTGCTAATACTCAAGTATTAGCTCTTTAGTACTCGAGTATCGGGTTCTTCATTTATCAAAATCCTTGAACACTCGAGTATTGTATTTTCAATACTGAGTATCAGGATTCTCAAGTTTAAAATACTTACCAAACTCGATTTTTGAGACTGAAAACTCGAGTATTACCTTCACTTCCATCCAACACTCAGGTATTCGACTTCCAGTGATGCTTCTAGAGGTGTGGTACTCGAGTTTTAACTTCAAGCATTAGATTCAACACCTGCAAAACTTTATTAAAACAATCCGAAGCTTAAGTTAGAATAGTCAAACATCAAAATATGGCAAATTATCATTAACTTACAGCTCATTTGGGTTTACCATTCCCAATTCCCTTCTATTGTTCATGAATTGTTCTCTGGCTAGAGGTTTTGTGAAAATATCTGCTACTTGAAGATGTGTTAGAATGAATTCAACCTTGATGTCTTTAGTTTGCACATGATCCCTGATGAAATGGTGTTTAATGTCAATGTGTTTGGGTCGGGAATGATGCACAGGATTCTTTGTAAGGTTGATTGTGCTTGTATTATCACAATAGATGGGAATTTCCTTGAAAATCATTCCCAAATCCTGGAGCTGCTGCTTCATCCATAACATTTGAGCACAATAACTTGCAGCAGCGATATATTCAACTTCTGTTGATGATAATGATATATTTGATTGCTTTTTGCTGAACCAGGAAACCAGGGATCCTCCAAGAAATTGACACTGGCCATTCGTGCTTTTTCTGTCAGTTTTGTATCCAGCATTATCAGAATCTGAGTAAGTAATTAATTCTTCATTGCTTCCTTTGGGGTACCATAATCAAAGATTAGTGGTACCAGCCAGATATCTGAGAATTCTTTTGACATTTTCAGCATGAGACTCCTTGGGAGCAGCTTGGTAACGAGCACACATTCCAACACTAAATTGAATATTAGGTCTGCTTGTCGTGAGATAGAGCAGAGACCCAATCATTCCTTTGTATCTCTTGATGTCATAATCTTTCCCGTTTACATCTGCATCAAAGAGTGCATTTGAACTCATAGTGTAACACACCTTAATTTCACCTTTAGCTTCATTTTATTTTGATTTGAAACCAAAGGAAAGCCTCAATTTGATCAAAAAGTCCAAAAGGTTCAAATTGAAAACTTTCAACTTTTGAAAGTTACTATTCACAGTTTTTCGGACCAACTTTAAAAATTCATAAGTAATTCTAGAAAAATCAAAATTCAGTACTTCCAACTTCTATTTGAAGCTTATAAGTTCATTTATAAGGGAAAAATACTCATTGAGTCATTAACTTGCCCAATTGATACATTTTAATGCGTGCAAAGTTACTGTTCAAATGGCAATTTTTCATTTTCCCCAGTTTTTTGTGGATTTTCTTCAAACTTTGGAACATAATAACTTTCTGTAAAAAAACTCCAAATCCAGTATTCTTTGGGTTTTTTTAAATCATGTAATGTGGTATATGTTTGATAAAAATTTCACCTCATTTGGAGTTCATTTGCTCAGTTTTCTGATAGGTCAAAGTTATGGGTTTGACCAACTTCACTTTCACAATTAGTCAACTTTTTCATTTTCAAACTTCTCCATTTAAAACCCTAACTCTTAAACCTCTTTTAATCATATTTGATCATGCAATTAGGAGTCCTTAACCATCACATATCAACCAAACATACATGGGTTCATAATACATATTACATAACATTTGAAAGTCCCAAAATGTCATAACATTTACAACATAATTCCATATACATAATCATGTCAAATTCCTTGCTTCATGCATCATAAATTTTCTCCTTACCCTTTAAAGAACTTGTACCTAGAAATGGTTAGTGGGGGAGGGTGAGATTTTTGGAAATCCCAATAGCAAAGCTTACTAACATACATAAAAATTGCATGACATGTTTTAATTTCATAAAGGAATGTGTAACAATGTAAAATGTGTACCAAGCACATATCAATGCATATGAACATAGCATCATGTCACTCATAAACACATTTCAACAATGTCATAAAGTCATGCACATCATTAAGGTAATTTCATAATAATGTTAGAGAAAGTTAGAAAACTTTGCTACCTTTGTTTCTTAACTTTTCTTCTTTACTTTGAATCCTTTCTTGAGCACTTGGAAATTCACCCTCTTGAACCAAATCTTTGTCTACACAATGGAAAATATAATGGCCATTAAACATGAGCCATTTCCAATGCAAGAAGCAATGTAAAACTCCCTTAATCCTCTTCTTAAAATTTCTAAGTCTTATAACCCTAAACTTGTCTCTAATGTTTCTCAATGCTTCCTCAAACTTAGGGTCACTTTTACCCTACACAAAAAATCATTTTAAACCCATTGGAAGCATCAAAATCATCAAAAGAAATTTCCTTCCTCAAGAAACAGCACTGGCCGAGAGGTTTCACCAAAACTATCAACATTGATTTTTCAACTTCCAACACTTATATCCTCATGTTCTTGCTTCCTAACTCTCATTCATGCATGGTAAAACTTGATTCTAACTCTCCTACATCAAGAGGAAAATTGGGCAGCACCTCCCCTATTTTATCATGATTTCCCAATTTACAAAAATCACAAAAACAATCACCAACAACCACAATATATATATATATATCAATATGCTCCTTACAACAAGAGGAGACATTTGCAACAACTTGATGGCTTTAAATCCCTCTCTTTCTCACTTTACTCTCAAGAACCCTAGGTTATAGAACTTGAGAAAGAGAGCTCAAATCAGATTTTGGAACCATGGAAGTTGAAGAGGAAGTTACAAGGAGCAATTTCATATATAGCTTTAGGTGGTTCTCTTCCTTACCTTGAATTTCCACCAAGCTTTTCCTCTCTTTAATGGAGCTCAATGGCATCTTTTTCTCTATTTTCCCAGCTGAAGAAAGTCGGCCTAAATGGCTGGAAGAAGAGGGAATTTGTTGCTTTATTAATTCATGAATTAATGGGATGGAAGGTTGAGATTTCATCTTGCAACATAAGTGTGATCTAAGGGATGATATTGTGCCACACATGTGCCAAATGCTTGCTTCTTATTGGCCCTCAAAAAGTGATAATCATGGCTGTAATGAGGGGTTAAAAATCTGGTTACATTAACCAAACTGGATCCCATTCGATTACTTTTACCTATTGCACTTTTTACCGGTAAACTTAACTTTATTCCGATAAATCTTTTTCTACTTTTCTGGAGATATTTTCTTCCTCATTTAATCTCCCTATTTTCATGTTGAATATAAAAAAATTATTATCCCCAAAATACCCTTTAATTTTCTCAAATTTTACAGGATTAATTTATCCTGTCCAAAATCCCTGAAAACGTACAATCGGAGAGCAAAATTCTTTTAGGGCCTTAAAAAATACTACATTTTTCACTGATTCTCTAGCCCTTTTCCTTTTTCCAAAATGCCCTCTAGATTGTTCAAAATTAATTTTTGAAATAATTATATTTCAGGGATTTTTTGGTATTTTTCGGGTCTTTTTCCCAATTTTCGGGAAAATCGCCTTAATCGTACACTGGATAATAATTTTATTAAATACTATAAAATTAACTGATTTTTCCATATTTTTGTATAAATTTTTGGAGGGCTCCTGACACCATAAATAATTATTTTTCTCCTTTTTGCCCTTCAAAATTATATAAATAAAAATCTATTCCGAATTTGGAAATCCGTGTTTCGTGGTTGTGATCAGTAAGTCGGGCTCTGTTTATTGGACATCTGAAAATTTTGGTCAACAGTTGACTTTTGACTTTGACTTTGTCAAAAGACCAAAATGCCCTTCCGCGTTCTCATAATTACAATTTTGCCCTTACTTTCTCTACTTTTTGCAAAATTACCATTTTGCCCTTACTTTTAATACTGAAAGACCTTTATGCCCTTGGTCTTTTATTAAATGGCATATGGGTCCTTTCCTAAAGGTCACCATCCTCACATTACTCTAGGGCAAGTACACATACTTTGGAATTCCTTCGGAACTCCATACATTAAGTTAGATCTAACTTTACAATTTCCGGCCTATAACTTTTCTTTCTTTATGAGCTATCTATCTCTGGATTCCCTTTCATTTCTGGGCCTTGTCTTATCTCATATTAATCAGTTTGGCCTCTATTTCAATTTACAGAAAATGGTGGATATTACACATAGGAGTGTCAGCACTTTTGCATTGATCCATTCCAAATTTCTGTAGTAGCTCTTTAAGGTATTTGGCTTGATTGATAAAGATGTCATTCTTCCTTTGCTTAATTTGAAGTTCAAGAAAGAAATTCAATTCTCCCATCATTGACATTTTAAATTATCCCTGCATAATCTTAGCAAACTCTTGGCAAAGATCATCGTTAGTTGCACCAAAGATAATGTCGGGCTTGTTTGGGGAGGCCATTTGCCTCCCCAAAAGTCATTCCTGCGCTTACCGAGACAAAATTCCTCTCACATATTTACCTCGGAATCTGTGTTCGTTCTCCCAACGGACTATCTAAACAAGCCCGTCATCAACATAAATCTGTACAACTAATAAATTTGATTTTGAATGTTTGATAAATAAGGTTGTATCAACCTTTCCTGATTAAGAAATTGCTAAATCTTTCATACCATGCTCTAGGAGCTTGTTTTAAACCATAGAGGGCTTTCTTGAGTTTATAAACATGATTTGGTTTAGAAACATTTTCAAAACCAGGGGGTTGTTCTACGTAAACTTCTTCCATAATAAAACCATTCAAGAAAGCACTCTTTATATCCATTTGAAAAAGCTTAAAATCCATAATGCAAGCAAAAGCAAGTAAGATACGTATGGCCTCTAGTCTAGATACGGGAGCATACATTTCTTCATAATCAATGCCTTCTCTTGATTATATCCTTTTGCAACCAATCTTTCTTTGCTCCTGACAATGATTCCAGATTCATCAAGTTTATTTCTAAACACCCATTTTGAACCAATGACTGGATGATCATTGGGTCTGGGTACTAAATCCTAGACTTGGTTTCTTTCAAACTGATTCAATTCCTCTTTCATTACAATGATCCAATCATTGTCAGTCCAAGCTTCCTCAATATTTTTAGGCTCTATCTTTGAAATGAAGGCTGAAAATTGAGCTTCATTAATAAATCTCTTCCTGGTTTGTACACCTTCATTCACCTCTCCAATCACTTGATTGATGGGGTGATTGCAGATGTACTTTCAAGCTTTTGGTTGAGGAGATTTTGGAAGTTCATCTAATTGATATTTTTCAAAATCCTGAGATGGTTTACAATTAGAAAAATTTTCTTTGTTTGGATTTTCAAAATCTTTTGATACAATAATTTCTTCATCAACATCAGATTTTGTTCAAGGATTGGTTTCAACAAACACTACATGCACATATTCCTCTACCACACAAGTTCGTTTGTTGAAAACTCTAAATGCTTTACTTCTATTTGAATAACTAGGAAATAAACCTTCATCTGACTTAGGATCAAACTTACTAAGGTTATCCTTACCATTATTGTATATGAAGCATTTGATGCCAAAGACATGAAAATGAGACAGATTTAGCTTTCTTCCTTTGAATATTTCATACGGTGTTTTGCCCAGGGAAGATCTTATGTATGCTCTATTTGAGATGTAACAGGCTGTACTTAGAGCATCTGCTCAAAATACCTAAGAAACTTGCTTCTCTGTCATCATTGCTCTTGCCATGTTTCCTAACACTATTTTTCCTTTCCACCACTCCATTTTGCTAAGGGGTCCTTAGTGCTGAGAAGTTGTGATTGATTCCCTCATTTTCACAGAAGGCAGCAAAGTCTCCATTCTCAAATTCTCCTCCGTGATATGTTCTAATGGAAACAATAGACATACCTTTCTCATTTTAGACCTTTTTGGCAAAAACAGTGAATAATCAAATGTTTCATTCTTTGAGGCTAGGAATATGGTCTATGTAAATCTAGAGTAATCATCTACATTACTAAGGTGTAGAGATTTCCTCCCAAACTTTTTACTCTAGCAGGACCCATCAAATCCATGTGAAGTAGTTCAAGATGTTTTTTAAAGAAATCTCTGTTTTTGATTTAAAAGAAGATTTTGTCTGTTTACCCTTTTGACAAGCATCACAAACTAAATCATTTTTGAATTTTAGTTTAGGAAGCCCTTGAACTAATTCATTTCTGATTAATTTGTCAAGTTGATGCATGTTTACATGTACCAAACGCTTATGCCACAGTTGAGTTTCATCAGCTTGACTAATTAAGCAGGAGTTTGTGAAATTCTTTTCTAAGTCAATGGTATAGCAGTTACCATCCCTAGGAGCTCGGAGTTGTATGTCTAACTTGTCTTATCAATGGAAAGATCCTTTTTGCTGATGATGAAGCATTCCTGAGAATCAAAGATTACCAAATTATCTTTATCGGCACTTTGACTCACATTGAGAAGATTGTGACAAAGCCCTTCCACATGATACACATCTTTGACAGGAGCTCCATTTGCATTTGTGACTTCTCCAATTCTAGCTATTTTTCCAGACCGATTTCCTCCAAAGCTTACTTTTCCACCATTCTTAGCTTTCAAGTTGACAAACTTAGTTGTGTCACCTGTCATGTGTCTTGAGCATCCACTATCAATATACCATTTTCTAGCCTTGGATGCTTTAAGACAAACCTGCAAAGAAATCATTTGACAGTTTCAGGTACCCAAGTTCTATTGGGTCCTCTTGGGTTAGTGTTTGGTGCCTTTAGAATATAAGTTCCTTTTGGTACCCATTTATACATGCCTAATACCTTATTTCTTTTAAAATAGCATGAAGATGTTTTATGCCCCTTTCTATTACAGTAATTACAGAAGGCAAAAGGTTCAGATGAATGCACAGACTTTTGGAAAATTTTCAAATAGCTTTTATTGCCTTTCTTTTTCTTCCCCTTTTTGAAATCATTTTGTGGATGATATCCAATACCACTTTTATCATTTGTAACTCTTTGCTTTTTTAAAATAATTTGCAACATGTCACTTCCTCGAGTGAATTTTTCAAGAGTTTTGGATAAACATTCATTTTCACTTTTCAAAATATCACAGGTTGAACACCCCTTGTTGATGATAGGTGTTTCAGCAGGTTTCTCAAGTTCTTTAACTCTTTTTCTTAGAAAAGACAATTCTTTTACATACTTAAGTAGTCCAGAATGCATTTAATCATAATCATTGCATAATTCATCATAGCTAGGTTCAAGAGTTACGTCCTCTGTTTCTGAGTCTTCTTCCTGGGCCACAAGACACAGATTAGCTTCTTCCTCAGCTTCACTTTCTTCTTCTTCTAAACTGTCTCCCCATATTCCTGACACATATGCTTTATTCTTTTTGAATGATTTGAATTTCTTTCTCTCTTTCTCCTTTTCTTTGTTCTGGTTGGCAAGCTGTGGACAATCTGCTTTAACATGGCATGGCTTATTGCATTCATAGTAGATTATTTTGCTTGATCCTTCTTTGAATGGCCTTTTGAAATGTTGATCCTTGTGATACATTCTCCTGAACTTTCTGACCACCATTGCAAGTTCTTCATCTTCTACGCACCTTCTTCTTCTTCTTCAATTTCTGACTCTTTCTCTTTTTCTTTAAAGTTTTGAGAGCCAGTCCCTTCTTTTTCTTTTCTTCTATGTTGGACAACTCCTTTTTGAATTTCTACTTGTTTTCATACTTAGCAAGACTTCCAAATAGAGCTGCCACCGAGGTCATTGATTCTCCTCTAGATTCTTCAATGGTAGTGACCTTAGCTTCCCATTTGTTGGGCAAAACATTTAATATTTTTCTTACTTGGGAACGTTGATCGTATGTTTTGCCGAGGGCTGCCAACTTGTTTATGAGGTGAGTGTGACGCATTTGAAACTTGGCAATGGTTTCTTCATCTCTTATTCTAAGTAAGTCATACTCAGTAGACAGCATGTTGACTCTACTTTCTTTAACTGCATCTGTACCTTTATAGGCTATTTCTAATGCATCCCACATATGCTTTGCAAAAGGCATACTGCAAAATTTGAAGAAATCATCTTCATTTAATGCTGCATGTATCATCAGAACTGCTTTTCTGTTGAGATGCACCCTTCTGAAGTCCTTACTATCAAATTCATCACGTGTCTTTGGAGTCATTCCATCTTCAACCTTCATGGGTACATAGTTTCTCTGCTCAAATACTTTCCATAAGTCAATGTCAGTGGCCACTATAAAATTTTGAAATTTTATTTTCCAAAAGGAAAACTTTTGACTATTAAATGCTGGAGGCCTAGTGATGGAAGCTCCGTCTGTGAGTATATGTTCTCCAAATCCTGCCATGGATCTCTCTTGAAACTGTTAAGTTCTTTCCACAAGAGACCTACTCTGATACCAAATGTTAGTGCAAGATTTGACCAAGAGGGGTGAATTGGTCAATTAAACATTTAAAACTTTAATCACAAAAGTAAGAACAAGATCACCGAGAGATAAAAAGAAGTATGAACACGGAGATTTACTTTTGTTCGGTCCTCTTAAACTACGTCCAGTCCTCAGAGCAACTCTTAGCTTTTCAATCCACTAATCAACAACAAATTAAGCCAACAATACCTTTACAGCGGAAAATCACACTCCCCCTTGTTGATGCCTTGTTTTGATGATAACAAAGTCATAATTCAAAGTTTGTATGGCAGGATTTGGAACTGGTTCTGAAATTTTGAAAATTGGTTTTATCATTCAAAAACTCGAGTTAGATGTTTTGAAAACTCAAGTTCTGTACATTTGATTTGAAAACTTTCAGCAAGAACTCGAGTTTCCACAAAGAAGTTTTGATGACTCGAGTTTCACCTTATTAAAACTCGAGTTTCGTGCCTAAAGTCTTCTGTCTAAGGAACTTCATGTGGTAGAACTCGAGTTAGTGGATTTTAGAACTCGAGTTTCCCAAAACTTTTAAGGACAACTCGAGTTTCCAGCTTCAAGTTGTGACAACTCGAGTTCTAGGTCTACATAACTCGAGTTTCGTGTATTTGAACCACTGTGGAAGACATTGCTTCACTAAAACTCGAGTTCCAGAAGCACACAACTCGAGTTCCAGAATTGTTTTACAAAACTTGAATTGAAAACTGGAAGTTTTGGCATTAGAGTTTTAACAACTCGAGTTCCATGTTTTTCAAAACTCAATTTTCAAGCATTTTCTCAAATGATTGACTAACTCAAGTTTTTCAAAACTCAAGTTTCACAACATGATTTCATAACTTGCATTCTGAACTCGAGTTTTCAAATGAAAGTTCCAAAACTACATTATGAAACTTCCAATATAAACTTGAGTTTTCAAATGAAAGTTCCAAAACTACATTATGAAACTTCCAATATAAACTTGAGTTTTCATCTTAAAGTTTTCTTAACTTGAGTCTGGCATTATGAAAACTTGAAGTTTCAATACATGACATTTCAAACAGCTGTGAACTCATGAAATAGAACTCGAGTCATGAGAATTCTTGAACTCGAGTCCTACCTCTAGCTGACAGTAGCGTCTGACATTGAAATTCACTTGTTGGCAGATCTTTCCTCATTAATGTCAAAGTTTTTAAAAAACTTACCTGCCACCATAAATGCACGATTGCTAACCTATGAAACAGGAAAAGATATGTCTGCTGAAGATCTCCGAAAAACGAGATGAAATCAAAATCTTCTCAGACTCCGTCATCATCAAAGGAACATATTTATTACCGCATTTAATGCACGCACCAACCAGACGTAATGGCTATTCAATCTAAGTAACGGATATTCGGCTCTCTCTAACAGACACATTAAATGACTTCAACTATAAATAGAGAAGCATTGAAGACGGAAGCAGACGACGACAATCTACGCTTTTATTCATACGCTTACTATCTTCTGTAATATTAAAAATACTCCATGAGCTTCAGTGATTAGCACATATACTCTTTTGAGAGTTTAAACTTGTGATTCATTCTTGTATTCGTTGAGAAACTCAAGGTCGAGGCCTTGAGATTATTGGGCTGTGAGTTTGTCGAAAAACAGAGAGTGAAGGTCTCTGTTTTCTTGCAAATAGTGAAGGGGAGTGCGACTCCTTGATTGTAAAGGCTTGTGAAGCCAGGTTGATTGTTATTAGTGGATTGTAAATCTCAAAGGAGCTCTGAGGACTGGACGTAGGTCAGAGAGGACCGAACCAGGATAAATCGCCGTGTCCATTATACTTCTACACTCTCGGTGACTTCAATTTAATTTTTGTGATTCGAGTTTTCTAATGCAAGTGTTCTGTTTGTTCATAAAAGAAAGATCGATACTTGAGTGTTAGTAGCCAATACTCAAGTATTGACAACACTTCCATTATGACTCAAGTATTGGGCCAAATTTGAAAAGCGGACTTAATACTCGAGTGTTGGAAAATAAATACTTGAGTTTTAACAACACGTTCATTATAAACTTGAGTGTTCTGATTCAAGTGTTGCCTCATGTGTAACAAGAAAGCTCAATACTTGAGTGTTTTAAAATCAATACTTGAGTGTTGGCAACACTTTCATTTAAAACTCAAGTATTCTGCTTCAATTGTTGTACCAGTTTTGAAAAAGAGCTTGATACTCGAGTGTTGGCAACACTTTATCTTAATACTCGAATTTTAATGAAAGTATTCAGTTATAAACCATTTTGAGATCCAAAACTCGAGTGTTTCAAAAACATCCTTGACTGTTCATAATACTTTCAACAATAATTTGAGTGTTGTCTGAAAGTATTGATTTTTAACACATTAAAAAGGTTCAATACTCGAGTTTCAAAATACAATGCTTGAGTATTCTTAATACTTTCATTCAAACTCGATTATTGAAGCATAGAACTTGAGTGTTTCCTTATAAACACTTAGTCAAACACAATTCAAGATTCATAATTCCTGAAATCATTTTGTTATCATCAAAATATGGCATTAACACAGTTGTTAGATAAAGTAGTGCTCGAGTACTGTAATTTAATGCTTGAGTATTGCAATGTATATTTCAAAGAAAAGTTTAATGATTTTGCTTAGTGCTGGAGCATAGATGAGATTGTTTGAAAAACTAGTCTTGATACTTAAGCAGTAAGTCACAATACTTCCACTAATATCAATGCTTTTAAGTGTGCTCGAGATAGGAAAGAATTTTACAAGTAAAATAGTTTAGTGCCGGAGCATTGAAACGTAGTGCTTGAGCACCGCTAATGCTTTTGACATTGCTCGAGCATTTTGTGAAATTATTGAAGAAATAACATGTTTAAAGATTTTAATGCTCGAGTACTAGACATTAGTGCTCAAGTATTGATAATGCTTTTGATGTTGCTCGAGCATTCAATGAAAGCATTGAAGAAATAAAGTGTTTGAAAATCTTAATACTCGAGTATTGAACCCTAGTGCTGGAGTATTGGGAGTGCTGCCACCTACTACTTGAGCATTTAGAAAGCATAAGAAATAAACTGAGTTTGGAGCCTGATACTCGAGTATTAGGTTCCAGTGCTCGAGTATTGGCAATACTTCTTATTATGATTGAGTATTTGGTGAAAGCATTGAGTCCCCAGAAGCATGATGCTCGAGCATTAGGTGTCAGTGCTTAAGTGTTGGCTATGCTTGAACCGTATGCTGGAGTACTGAGTGAAAGCATTGCTTTGAAAACTGACTTTTGAACTCGATACTTAAGCACTAGGTGCCAATGCTTGAGCATTGGCAATGCTTTAACTACTGCTCGAGCATACTTGCAAGTATTGTGTTGAAAACTTGGTTTCTGGAGCTCGATGCTCCAGCATTAAGTTTCCGTGCTCGACGAGCATTGAGGTCATGGTCCAGATCTCAGCTTATAGTTCCACTTGCAACGGCCATAACTCTCTCAATTCAACTCCAAACTTTGCATATAATACATAAATGGAAAGCCTGCAAGTCTACTTTCACATGAAAGAAGAATTAGTCCTAAAGATATTATAAAACCAAAGTTATGATAGATACAATAAACAAAGGTCAGAAATACAGCATTCAGTTTTGACCACCAAGTTTAGAAATTTATATCTCATTCATTTGAAATAATTTGATGCTGTTCTTAGTGTTTATGAAATGCATTTTGAGTCTAGTTTCATATGAAATTGGTTTCACATCAATCAGACTTGTATTTTGGGAGATATGATCAAAATACCAAAACATATATTGAGCTGACTAATAATAAAGGAGCCCGATGCTCGAGTATTAGAGATCTAGTGCTCGAGCATCGGCTCCCAAGAGGTCAGTACTCGAGTATTATGGTCCAGTACTCGAGTATTAATTCCCTGGAGGTCAATGCTCGAGTATTATAGCCCAATACTCAAGTGTTGACTCCAAAAACTCAATAGGAAGCTCTGAAAACTCATCATCCTCGAGTGTTTGAGTTTGTGCTCGAGCATTAACTTCTAGAATTAGTTTTGAGCATCCAAATGAAGTTGCGATGAATGGTTAATCAATGTATATTGATAAAAACATCTATTTAAAACATTTTAACTTTCAAAAAGAGTTATTTAACCACATCATCCTCCAATTAAAAGAATGTAAATATAGTAGTAAATCAATATGCATTGTAAAAACTTTTTGCTCTATTGTATTTGACAAAAAAATGTGGATTACAAAAACTTTTTGCTCTTTTATATTTGACATCATCAAAACTAATCATATCTAACATTCTCTCCCTTTTTTTATGATGACAAATCATTCATGAAAATATGTATGAAGCAAATTGGATGATGCAACATATTTTTCATGACTATCTCCCCCTATTTAACATCAGCAAAAAGTTTGCAATATTGGTTAAAATGAAATGTGATGCTCTTCCTTTGAATGCCGATGGGTTTTAAATAATTTGCAAATATATTTAAGTTTCAAACAAAGGAAGGTTTTTCAAGAAAACACATTTAAAATAGATTGCTGAGGTTTTGAAAATTGGATTTAAAAGAAGGAGGATTTAGAAACTCAAAGGAGCGTTTGAAAATAGATTTGAAATAAATTTGCAAAGATCTCCTTTATCCTTAATATAAACCAGAGATGTTAAAACATGCTTGAAAGATAAAGAGGGGTTTAGAAATGCTTATTTGATTTGGCAACATGATGATTGATCTTTGAAGTCTATTACCATCCTCTCTTGTTGTTTCCACCATGCTTGTGTCATCTGTGCAGCTCGAATGTCATTCTCACATCGAGAGCGTTCTTTCATATTGGCGTAGATGATGTTGCTTTGAAGTAAGTTCCCAATAAAGCTTGTGAGCAACCATCAACAATATGAGTTCAATGAATAGCTTCCAATTCTCCTATCATAATATCAAACTCACTCTTGCAAGGAGATTGGTTAGCACAAACAAGTATGAAATATTCCTTTCAACAAAAGGTGTTTCAAATAATGAGCAGGAAAGGAAAAATACATCATCAAAACTAATATGAGCCTTGGAATTTGAAAAACACAAGTGAATGTGATGCTCCCCCTTAATGAATGTACGGGTTTAAAAACATTGATAAAATTGTGACACAAGTGGAGAGAAGTAACAAGAAAGGTAACATCCATTTCTTTATTTAGAGTTAGTTGTTATTTAGATTTTCGTTAGTTAGAGATTAAAATAAATTAAAATTTAAAAGATGTATGAAATTTTGAATATTTACTATATGAAAAAAATTAGAATATAAAATAAAGTTCTTATAAAAGACATTTTTTATATGTGTGTAAAGTTATTTTATTATTAAAATAAGGAAAAAAATAAATTCTAAATAATTATTTATGATATTATCATTATTATTAGTAGTAATAATATTATTATTATTATTTAAAATATATTTATTTAAATAACCCTAACCCTATCCCTATAAAAAGCCTCATCCTCCTCATCAGAACTAAAACCCTCGCCGCTACAATAACACTCCACAGTACGATGCTACAGTGTTCCTCTGCTCTTTCTTTTTCTCTCATATCTCCTTCAGGTATTATGCTAATCCATATGAATCTTATTTTGCCTTTCCCCCTCTGTGTGTGTTCGCTCACAGCTTTTATTATAGAGTTGTCTTGTCAATTTCTATTTTAGCTTGATTTACTGCTTGACCCTCCTTAAAGAAAAAAAAACGAAATAGGAAGTGTTGTCTTGTCTTCTCTAAACTCTGCTCATGCGTGGTATTTGATCTTCCTTCTTCTTCGTTTTCTTCTCACCATCAAAAGCACCACCCAATGTGTCATGTACTTCTTGTTTTTTTCTTTTTCTTTTTTATCTTTCTTTCCCTACAGTTTCACCATCAGAAGCTCCTCCACCTAAGGACTTGTCCCATCCATCAAGAAAATATGATAGGTAGATATATATCTATGTGTAGGTGTACTGTGCTTGTTTCATTAAAAAAATTGGGTAATACGTTGGAAACACATGTAGATAAATGTTGTGTGTATGGGTATTTAAAGTATAAATATATATATATGTGAGTGTATACTTTTTCTTTAAACAAAAATAATAGGCATATGTATATTATAAGTGTTGTAGGTGGTAGGTGAGTGTTTGTGTCAGTACCTGTTACTTCTTTTTTTATTTATTCTATGATATATAAATATATATATTAATTAATAAGTGAGAGAGAGTAAATGTGCATGTGGGTGCATATAGGTGTGTGAGGATTTGGGAGAATAATTGATGAAAGAAAAGTAATAATAATACAAAATAACCAAAAGAAAGTCACGGTATGCATATGTTTGTGTAGTATAATACTAACTTATATATATTTATGTAGGATAATATAATATATATAATAAGGTATATCAATATGTGTGTGATTTCTTTAAATATATAATAGTAATATATCACAATGAGATTATTTAAATTTCAAACTTACAATAATAATATTAATAATAATAGCATTAGTAAAGGAACTACCACTTTTATTATTTTTTCTATCTCTCAAACTACCTGTAAGATTTTAAAAGAGATTGTATCATACAAAAATTATATATATATTTCTCATGAATAAAGAAGGCAAGGTATACCTTTGACAAATAGTGGGTAGTTTTAGGTATTTAGATTATCTTTAATGCAACTTTCAGGATAGATTAATTAGTATATTGATAGAAATTGTTGTATGTGATTTGTGTAGACTCTCGTTGAGAACTTGGAGTGACTTTTGGGTGCTTGCCTATAAGCTAGGGAGTGCAAGTAACTCTGAATATTCTTCCATATACTTGTGAACCCATATGATTAAATTGTGATTGAACTATGTTTTTATGCATTTTTGGACTGAATTATATAAATGCAAATATTTAAAGTTTTCAATATATTTATTTAACATGAAAATTTTTTATAATTGTCATGGCGGTTGCATTGTGATTGGGTTGGAGTATGCAGGGGAAATATGCATAATGAGATTTTATCACGTGATAAGCCATCACTCGGTTCACAGTGATGACATTTGTAGGCCCCATTTACCCATGTCTTTCCTTTGGCCAGGATTACATTGGAATTGTGGGACATGTGACGCCTCCTTGGTTTCCTTTTAATGAGGGGAGCCATAGTCCATACTTGAGCTCTATACCTTTGGCCGTGTGTATCTTAAGGAATTAGTGAGCTTGAGACAATCCAGTTATATGTATAAGTTTCTATTGGACTATGTGTTAGCCTATGGCTCCAGTCAGCGGAATAAGGATGGATGGTGTTATAAGGGTGGTTGCATATTGCATAACTACACATGATTTGTGATGATAATTGTGAGTAACAAACTACGAAAATATGAAAATTATTTATATGATGACTTTACATATACGAAAGTATTTGTAACTCAGTTCTTCCTTTTAATTGTATGGCGTTTGCTTGTGTGTGGTAGGAACTTTTAGTAATTACTGGGGCGTGGAATCTCACCCTGTTATATTAACATTTTTCAGGTGATTGTTCTAGTAGGCAGCAAGGGAAGGCACCTATGGAATGAGCCTTGTTGGCTCTTTTGTGCCCTTAAGCACATGCTATCATTTTGAATTGCCATGACTCTAAGACTTCCACATTTTATTTCTATTTACTCTGATATTTTGGGAGGATTTGAACTGAGATTAGTAATGTGTATTTTGACTGGATCGATGATACGTTTTAACGAAGTGTTATTGGAAATCCTCATTTATCCATATATAGAAGATTTCATTAAGCATTCTGGTTAAAATTTTGGGGTGTTACATTTTTTGTATCAGTGCCAAACATTCTGTGGCTAGTTTATTCACATGTTTTGAATAAATGTTTTTGGAAGTTTGACTTCTTTATACTTTTAGAGGGTATGGCAAATTAAATATCATAGCATGTGCACTTCACTTTATTTAGTTAGAATCTAATTGCTTATTTGCTTTACACATTTGATGACCTTATGGTATTCATCATAGGAGGGGATAACGGTGAATACTCGAAGGACTAATTCTAACCCCGTTCCTCGTCAAAATGGTCCTCCTCGTCAAGATGACAACGCAATCTTGTTAGAGTTACGGGATCTCATTCTAGACCTCAATCAAACAGTAAAGAAGCATGACGATGAATTAGCAAAGTTGAGAGGTCATGATAGTGGACATGAAGGAACTCCTAGTGACCACGAATCAAAAGGTGGCCACCGAAGAGACACTAAATCCACAGGTGGCAACAGTTCTCAAGTTCAGCCCCATACCACATCTATTGATGAGGTTTGGGCTAGCTTCAGGAAATTTAACCCTTCGATGTTCGAGGGAAAGCTAGATGCGGTGGAAGTACTTGAATGGTTGAAAAGGCTTGAAAATATTTTCAAGGTTATGGATATCGGCTCTAAGAAGAAGGTTCTTATTGCCGAGCAGCTGTTGCATAAAGCAGCTCAGGAATGGTGGGAAAGCACCAAGTTGGACGACATTAAGATTACTTAGGAGGAGTTTAGGGAGAAGTTATATTACTTCCCTACTTCCATTCGAGTAGTGAAGGAGACTGAGTTTCTCACTTTTAAGCAAGAGAATTTACACCAAGATGCGTTTATTTCTTGGTTTTTAGAGCTGTCCAAGTTTTGTAAGTATTCTCAAAGCAACTCCAAATGGTTGTGCGATCGGCTAGTAGAGAAGGCGAGGCCGGAGTTGAGAACATCTTTATCACCATTTCTAGATGAGATAACAGATTTTGACAGAATGTGTGACAAGTTACGCACTATAGCAAGAAATAAGCGAGCAAAGGATGCTGAGAAGATGAAAGGGTTTCAAAACAGATCAACAAATTTCTTGAGGCCTCTAAGGGGTATTAAGAAGAGCGGTTCGAGTTTGAATGGAACAAAGAAGCATTTGGCCAATCCTCAAGGAATCATTTTAGTAGACCTCCGAAGAATCGTTTCAGTTGACCGAGGAGTCAATTCAGTGGGCCTCATAGAAGTCAGTTCAGTGGAGGGCAGAATTCCTATAAAGGCTCCACAGCTCCTGTCACTAGTATAGCCAATTCTTAGAACTGTGCTAAGTGTGGGAGGATTGGCGTGCCCTGTCTCGCAAATCGCAAAACAGTGTCATTGGTCAACCTTGAAAATTTGCCAATAATTAAATTTATAATCTCCAAGGGTTGTATAGTTGCAACCCAGGGTCGTTCTCACCGGAAGCAGTCGTGCACCAAAAGTTCTTAGCTTATGCTTATGTTTGCGATGCAAAAAATGCAAATGGGGTTTAGTTTGAAATAAACTAACCTACCTATCTAAATGCAGAAATTAAAACTTGTTTTTGGTATTTTTGGATTGGGGAGGAAAAATTAGGCAGAAATGGAATAAAAATGGAAGTGTTATGGAAGATTCCTCTTGAAAATGAATTGGGTCATCACAGTTCGCAAAGGATTAGGTAGAGTAATTACTTTTC
>JANTPZ010128106.1:0-12123 GCA_025593235.1 Vachellia pachyceras
GTGTTCAAGAGGGTGATTTTCAAAGTGACCAAGACAAGTCACAAAATCAAGAACAAGTTGAGGAAAAGTAAAGCCTAATGGTAGCAAAGATTTCTAACTTTACTTAACATGTTGTGAAATTATTCTAATGATGTGCATGACTTGATGACATTGTTGAATGTGTTTATGAGTAACATTATGCTATGGCCATATGCATTGAGTATGTGCTTGGTACACAATTTGACTTTGTTACTTATGTTATGAACTTAAAGGATGTCATGCAAACTTTTCATGAATGTTAGTAAGCTTTGCTATTGAGATTTCCAAAAATCTCACTCTCCCCCACTAACTATTTCTAGGTGCAAGTTCATCCAAGGGAAAAGAGAAGGTTATGGAAGCATGAAGCTAAATTTAGAATGCCTTCTTGGATGATATTTTGGTTATGTATTAATATGATGTTGTGGTTTTAAGTTGGCATGTAATATGTGATGTATATATATGCACATATAGTTGATATATTCTAGTTAAGGAACTTCAATTGCATGCTTAATCATGGTTAAGAAAGAAGTAGAAGTTAGGGTTTCAAATGGCAAAAGTTTGAAATTGGAAAAGTTGCTGAAATGTTAAAGTTAAGTCAATTAAACCCTTAACTTTGGGTTGATGAGAAACATAGCAAATGAACTCCAAATGGAATGAAATTTTACAGAAAAATAGTTCGTATTGCAAGCTTTATATCAAGAAAAAGAACACTAAATTTGGAGTTTTGTACAGAAAGTTATTAAGTTCCAAATTTGAAGAAAATCACTGAAAAACCTGAAAAAATAGAAAAATGACCAAGTGTACAGTACATGTTTACGAATTAAACTGTATCATTTTGGCAAATAAATGACTCAAGGAGTATTTTTCCCTTGTAAAGGAACTTACAAGATTCAAATAGAAATTGGAAGCACTCAATTTTTATTTTTCTACAATTAGTTATGAATTTTCAAAATTGGTCCTAAAACAAGTGAATAGTAACTTTCAAACACTTAAAAGTTTTCAAATTGAAACTTTTAGACCCTTTAATCATAATGAGGCTTCCTTTTGATTCTAATTCACTTTGTAATGAAGCTAAGGGGTAAATTAAGGAGTGTCACACAAAAATCGACTGTTGGCCTTTTGGAAGTCGATACTCGAGTATTGGCCTCCTCTGTTTTCTGTCAGCTCAATATATGTTTGGTATTTTGACCATATCTCCCAAAATACAGATCCGATTAATGTGAAACCAATTTTGTATGAAACTAGACTTTCAATGAGGTTCATAGACACCTAGAACAGGATCAAATGATTTCAGATTAAGGATATATGAATTTCCAAAATTGGTGGTCGAATTGAACGCTTTATCACTGACCTTTGCTTACTGTATCTATCATAACTTTCTATATATAACATATTTGGCACTAATTCTTGTTTCTTGTGAAAGTAGGCATACAGATCTTTCCATTGATATATTATTTAAAAATTGTGGAGTTGAATCGAGAGAGTTATGGTCATTACAACTTGAGTTATGTGCTGTGACCTGATGCAAGTTCACATTATGAAGCAAAACTTGAGTTCTTCCTTACCAAAACTCGAGTATTGTGATCAAAATGGAATCTTGACACTACACATTCAGTAAAACTCGAGTTATAACTTGGGAATGCTTGAGTTATGCCACAGGTTTCATGAAACTCAAGTTACAATGTGCTTAGAACTTGAGTTGTGACTCATGGTTCATAGAACTCGAGTTTCTTATTTCCAAAACTCGAGTATTGTGCTTTCTAAATATTTTTCCAGTTCTGAAACTTCTTTTGATAACTCGAGTTACAAATAAAAGTTTTACAAAACTCGAGTCGTGTTTTTTGAAACTCGAGTATTGGAACTCAAAATGCTTTACAACTGAATACTTCCATGTGAAACTCGAGTATTGTAAAGGAAGTGTTGACATCACTCGAGTTCTAGCTTGTAACACTCGGGTATCAAACTTCATTTCAAAATACTGAACAACACTTCAACCAGAACACTCGAGTTACAAATGGAAGTATTGGCAACACTCGAGTATTGATTTTGTAATACTCGAGTATTGGACTGTTTTTTAAAACTTCAGAAGCTCACTTGAAGTGGTGCACCCGAGTTGTGATGAAAATATTGTGAACACTCGAGTATTGGTTTGCAACACTCGAGTATCGAGCTGACTTTTCAAACGTTGGGCAATACTTGAAGCTGAACACTCGAGTATATAATGGAAGTGTTGTCAATACTCGAGTATTGAATTTTTTAATACTCGAGTATCGAGCTTTTTTTAAACAAACACAATACTTGCATTAGGACACTCGAGTAATGGCAAGAAAAGTTTCCAACACTCGAGTAATCAATTACAACACTCGAGTATTTATGCCTCAAATTCAAAACTTCTGCAGTATTCTCAGCGGACACTCGAACAATTTCAAAAGTGTTATAAAAACTCGAGCATTAAAACAAAACACTCGAGTATTGTTTTATAAAATTCAAAATACGTGGTCATCACTCGAGTATTGTGAAACAGAACTCGAGTATTGCTTCACGCAATGGCTATTTTCTCTGACAGCTTCTACCTACTCTCTGCAACTTACCTTATTTGTGTTTAACAAAGTTTGAATCTAACCTGCTCTCATAAATGTTAGGATCAAGCGCTTACCACTAGCCCAAAAGCTATAGCTGTTAGTCAGGACGCAACTCTATTTCCTTAACCCACAGTAGAGCAGACGCCCAAGCGCCATAGTTCGACTATGACTTGGCCCCTCGGGCCTCCGCCATGGGACAATTGATGCCACACCTTGGCCAACAATAAATGCTCATGCTTTGACTTAGCAAAAAGGGAATAGGTCTTCTGATCACATCTCTGGCGTGGGCTCAACAGACATATTCTTAGACATAGGATATGACAGAAGTAATTAATACAAAATAATGAGCATTGATACAGAGGTAACGGATACAACGCTTCTCTCCAATAGATATATTTTGACAACATTTATAAATAGGAGGAAACAGCCAACAGAGAAAAAGAAGTCGAAGAAGACAGAGTCGATGAACACAAAACAGAGCATAGCATTAGGACTCTGATACTTTCTTCTCTGAGATCTTCAATGTTTATCTATCCACTCTTTGAGAGAGTATATCAGTTCATCCAAACTTATTGTATTTCTGTGAGAAACTCAAGATTGGGATCTTGAGATTGTTGGGCTGAGTTTGAGTTGAGAAAGCAGAGCATGTTGGTATCTGTTATAGTGCAAATCGTGAGGGGGAGTGTGATTCCCTTTGTAAAGGCTTGAGAAGCCTGATGTTATTATTGTTAGTGGATTGGAAAATCTCAGATGAGCTTTGAGGACTGGATGTAGGTCGGAAGGACCGAACCAGGATGAATCACCATGTTTATCTTCTCTGCTCTACTCTGCTCTTTCTTTCAATGACTTTATTTTATATACTTTTTGATTTAACGAAAATTTTTATAACACCCAATTCACCCCCTCTTGGATGATAGCCATCCTAACAAGATTTATTTTTTAATTTTTTTTATTCCTCACCGATCTAACCCCCCATTTAACTCTGGTCTAACATACTTACCCTTAACCCACTACCCACTAGTCTGGGGTTTGATAACCTTGCTTCCTTATTGTCTCGAGTAGGTAGATTCATGTTAATTAAATCTCTTATTACTTAACCTCTTGTTTACATTTGGGAAAATGACATATAAATCACACCGAAAATAGAAAATGACAGAATAGTGATTTCAATTTCAAAAATCCCAAAGTGGGCCGGTGGCCCAAAGCTAGAGCTCCGGCCAGGGTGGGGCCCACTAAAGCTCCAGAAATTTTTAAATCCAAGTGGTGGAGGTGGGTTGGGGTTCGAACCGCCCACCACTTGGATGCTAAAAGCAATGGTGGCCACCAATGCTTTTCAATATATATATTACAAAGTTAAATATACATACATTAGTGATATCCCATTGCAGAATTTTACCAAGTATGAATTGGAATTTACCAACTTTGTATTAGGGGGTACCATGTTCGTGTTAGGCTTTATCAGGTCATTTTTTGTTTTGATTGATCCTCTTACATAATTTTACCAAGTATGGATTGGAATTTACCAACTTCTTGGTCGGGATTATCAAGTTCGTATTAGGATTTACTAGGTCATTTATTTATTTTAACTTATCCTCATACAAAATTTTACTAAGTTTGTATTCAAATATACCAACTTCGTGTATGTAAGAGGATGGGTCAAAACAAAATTGGTAATCCTTAACATGAAGTTGGTATAACAACTTCGTAATCCGATGGGCCCATCGCTGCAGGAGATCCTAGGTGCCAGTTTTCTTTTTTAAAACAAAGTGTTCTTTTTTCAAAAAATGTTTAGGGGCATTTTTGTCATTTAATTGTAACTAGTTCCCACTCAAGGATTTTTGGAATTGGAATAACTATTCTGTCATTTCATATTTTCTAAGTGCTTTATATGTCATTTTTCCTTTACATTTTGTCATCTTGGAAACTCCCATCTTATATAGAGGATTTTGAATATTTTTGCATTCGGGTTACTATTTATAGTATCCTAAAAATGGTACTAATTTTTAAAAATCATAATTAATTGTAGAAAAGTTAGAATTGAATTATTCCAAGTTCTATGTGTAGATAATTGGATAAACTTGAGAGGAAAATAAGTTCTGAATTGTTTTGATTTAAAATTGTGACCAATTTTAATTTCAAATGTTACTGTTTATTTGATCATTTTTCAATATTTTTGCCTAACTTTAAAATGACATATCTCTTAACGCGGTTATCATATTTGAAGAAACTGCCACTCATTTTAAAGGGAAAACTTTGATCTGTTTGATGGTAAAAGATCACTTCTTAACTCACTCGATAACTGTAAAATGAATCAGTCAACTTTCTGTCCTTTTTTATTGACTTTTATCCCATTTAAATTATAACTAGACCCAATTGACTCAAGGGGTTACTTTGATCATGCAATCTCATTGTCCTTGGAGCATTTTGACATATTCTAACATGTTTGAAATACTACTACACATGCTATCAATTATAAACAACACATAATACCTTTATGAGTATTTACAACCTTTAAGATGTTAATCAAAGTAAATAGGTATTAATCATCCCATTTTAAAAATATAGTATTATATTAATTATAAATAAAATAGAAATCGATCATAATTTATATAACATAATTAAAAAAAATATAAACTAACATGGATCGGTAAAATAGTAAATTAATACAACTCTTTATATTCCCTCTACTCTTCAACTAAACAAAATACCATTAAAATACTCTTTTTGACCTACCTCTCAATCAAATTAAACAAGGTAATTCATTCCCCTACCTTTACTTACCCCTTCCCTCTATTTTCTTTCTCACCATTCTTTCCCTTCAAACCAAATGTGCCCTAATAGTTCCTGTCATGCATCGATCTAGATTAGTTTTGTTTGTAATTCCCTAAGGGGTGGCCGTGATGGGGATTGAAGCAATTAAGAAAAAGAGAAGCGTGTTTTCTTTTTTGCCAACAAGTTATTCATTGAATAAAAAGGTTCATACACTAAATGCCTAGAAAAATAAAATTTAAGTACAAACACAACAAACCCAAAAAGAATCAACCAGGGTCTAAAAGATCTCCACCTAAATCCTTCAAAAGCAGCCTTCGAAGCCTCCAAGGGGGACTACAAACCCAGTATTTTGGGCGGACCTCCTCGAAGTGAAGCTAAAGAAGCATGTTTTCTAAGCTTACATGGATTAGTTGGATACTGTTGGAATAAATTAAAATTTATTTGGGGACCACAATATAATTAAAAAAAAGGCGGAACTTGCATCTAGATCCCAAGGAAGCCAACAAATAATGAAAAAGTTTCAAAGGAACTGAGTGAAAGAGATTTCATTTGTACAATTACCATTTTACCCTCGGTACCGTAACTTGAGGGTAAAGAGTTAATTGTACAAATGAAATCTCTTTCACCCAGGTTCCTTGGGATGTTCTAGCAAGTTTACTTTTTGTTGGGATTTTTTAATTATTTCTTAGCTTTATTAGGACTTAGATGCGATAAAACAAAATCACACAATGATTGAATGTGTGCTTTGGGATTGGTCCTTGAAACGCAAGATGCGTGTTTTGGCTTGTACTTTTAGGAAGAAAAGGACTAAGGGGTTTAACAATTGAGGCTTTCCCCTTGATTGAATGGGCATCACTATCTAGAATTGTCATTAGAGGGACAATAATGTGGCCTTTTCCTTTAGCCAACACGTGGCCTTCACTGTTGGTACGCATGCAGTTTCACAGTGCACATATATTACTGTTGTACAACCTAATTGTATTCATGTGAATGGTAAGAATTTTTACCTTTTTTTTCTTAAAAAAAAGTATATGCATAATCATATTAGAAGCAATCACATTTAAGGCACGTTGGCAATTCTGTTCGAGACATTTTTCAAAATCAACTCTTTTAGGCATGAGCCCATAACAAGATTAGCCCGTTCTTTCACCTCTATCTCTGCATGTATGAAACAAAGATAGTTATAATTAATCAAGAAATCTAGCACAATTGGTACTTAACTGAGTTCTTAAGCTTTTAGTCAATGGTTTCATCTCTAAATCCCCTTCGAGAGGTCTATGGTTTGAGGGAATTAGTCACTATTACGGGCAATGGATCCCTTAGGCTAAAAAAAAAAGATAAAATTTAAAGAAATAGGTATACGGCTGAATTCCATTAAGCAATTGATTTTCCTATGCAAAACTGAATCACAAATTGAATTCCACTTATACTTCACAACAAAGAAAAGTAAATAAAGATAGTCAACGGAAAATGAGTCTAACGAAAGGAATTAATCGACTACAACATATCAAATCGATGGTTGAATTTTCAGGATGCGCTCGTTAAAAATTTAACAAGTAACAGTGAGCTTTTTGAAGGGAAATGAACACAGTTTGTTTCTACACTCTGAAGTCATTAGTTTAATTTTTTTGCGTGCAAAAACTGATTATCTCGCTCTCGTTCCCCTCCAATATAATATAGCATGGTAGGCGATTCCTTTCACTGTTTTAACTATAAAAAGGAGAATATTACATCATGAGACCCAAGTACTATGCTTATTTATAATGGGTCCGTTTGGCAACGCGGTGGAATAGGTAACTTATTCGTAGAAGTACTTTTGGAGAAGTGCGATTGGAAAATAAATCAAATTGTAAAAGTGATTTGTGTTTGGGAAAGCGGTGGAAGAAATGACTTATTTGGAAAAGTGAATATGTTTGGAAATATGGTGGGATAAGTAACTTTTTTCTAAAATTAAAATTAAAAATATAAACCATGAAATTAAATTAAAATTACATTGTAACTTTGTAAATTAAAATTAAATTAAACTTGAAATATCATAAAGTCTGTAATTACAAATAACGATAACATCGCTAATTGCTATTATAAATAACATAAAGTCTTTAATTTAAATTTATATTATGGGTAAATTTCTTTCTTTGAAATGAAATCATCCATCCATGAAGAAAGAAAGCTTCAGCAGAGAATGCTATTTAAATTTATATTATGGGTAAATTTATACGTTGGAACTTGGAAGGGGAATAAAGGGCCGATGAGGACTGTTGCTCATTCAAGATGAGAAGCACGTATAGCCTTCAGTTCAATCTCGAAGCTTCATCAACTATCGTATCGTTGTCTCTTCTCTCATCTGCAATTCTACCACTTTCTAGTACTTCTCTGCACCAGAAGCTCTTCTTCCTCCCAAATTCATATCATAATCGGAAGGGCCTCATCAAGAAATCTTGAAATTCCTTCAGAGTCCAAGCAATGAAGCCCCCGCCCGGTGTATGCCCTCCATCTTTCTCATTCTTGTCGCCAATTTAGCTGTTTCTGTATTATTATTTTGAGACTGATGATCACTGATTTATTTTAGGTTTCTTGCTTAATATGGTGGAAATTTGGAATATGTCTGTGTATCTAACTTGGGGGCTTTCTTCAAGTAGAATTCCCCAAAGTAGAGCCACAGTTTAGAGCTCCACTTCTGTGTTTCACGAGTATGGCAGAAATATGGAACTCTAGAGCTTATCGGCAGAAGATCTGAAGATGAGCTTATAGGTAGAAGAAGCTTATGGGTTGAAGCTGCTTAAATTAAGAAGCGTTTCCAAACAGTTCAGAAATATGTACAGAAAAATAATCACACTTACGGCACTGTACGCTGCACGTTTGAGCTCCTGCTCCAAACACACCCAATTATGTCCTACTTTCTTAAATGAGTTTTGACTCTTAATTATCCACCAAAAATAGATTTAAGAGGATTTAAAACAACAAAAGGAAGGGGAAGAGATAGAAGGAGAAGGAGAAGGAAAAGATGGGACGAGAGAAATGGCTTAAGAAACTTTAATATAGAATTCAATAATAATTAAAGTATATCATAAAATGAAACCCTATAATAATTATTTTAGAGCGGTAGTAGTATAACTTTCAGTTGGAAGTTTTAAAAATAATGATAAATCCAAATAAATTCAAATAATAAAATAAGATAACATATTCCACCCATAATCCAACAAAGAAAAATGATCTATAATTGATTCTTAACATTCCAAAAGTGATCCGTCTCTAAAATAATAGTATAATACATAATGAACACCATCCATTAGGGTTTAGAAGTGACAGTATAACTCCACCCTTTAAATGTAAAAGTCTTATGAGTTTTTTTTTAAAGATTAAAGATGTTAATTAAATAATATATTTATCATTTTTCTTTAAAATAATTTTTATTACTTATAAATTGATATATAATATAATGATAGGTATAGAATTTTAAAATATATATTATAATTAATTAATTTTTAATTTTAATCAATTAATTTTTTATTACAGATCGGAGAGATAATATTCTAGGCTAAAGTATACTTTTAGTCCTTTATGTTTGCATCATATTTCATTTGAGTCATTTAAGTTTAAAAAGTGCACTTTGAATCCCTTAGACTTAACACCGTTAGTTTCTCTTAATAGAAATTGCTGATTAATCAAATTTAATTGATGACTGTGCAATAAAACGTTGACAAAGCATACTCACATTTTAATTTTAATTTCATAATATAATAAATTTGATATTTTAAATTGTGTAAAATAAAAAAGATTTAAAATAACAGCGTTAAGTTTAATGAGTCAGCAATTTCTATTAAGAGAGGCTAATGGTGTTAAGTTTGAAGGGTTGAAGTGCACATTTTAAACATAAAGGACTACAATAAAACTTGATATAAACATAAAGGACTAAAAGTATATTTTAGCCAACATTCTATTAAACTTGTTTGGCTAGTCCTAGTGAGGTTGGTGGTCCCCCGGAGTGTGACATGCCACTAACCCTCCCAATCACATTTTCAAGACGCGAGTCCTTCCAATTCCTACCCCTTCCTATTTTGCTTAGGGTCTGTTTGCCTCAGGCAGAAGTGGGTTCCAAATTTTTAATTCATTTTTTTATTTTTTTTATCGTAGATCTTATCTTCATTAAAATTTTATAACATTAAATTTTTATTTTTTTAAATTTAATTCATAAAATGTTCCCTCCCCCCTTTCAAACCCCTCGTTGATAGCCCTAAAAGAATTGAATAGGGATTTTGGGAATATAACTTTAGACGCATGATTTATTAAGGTGTTTAGTTAAGAAGTATGAGACAAAAATGAATTGTAGATACTTTTTAGCATATTTGGCAAAGTTTTTACCGTCTCCAAAAATATGTTCAACAGTGTTTTTCCATAAATCGAGATAATCTCCTTCACACATTTATCTTGACTTACGTAAAAACACTTCCCTATTGATTTCCCAAGCAATTTTATTTGCTTAGCTGACAGAAAAGGGCGAACTTAGTGGCTGGTGGTACCTTGATAAAGGCATTTAATGGAGAGGGCCCATGTCCAGTAAACAAAAATGTGATTAAAGGTAATTGATTAGATTAACAAGTGTATTGATGATCTTATATTTTAGACCATTTAAATTAATATTCTATTTTTTAATATTTTATATGGAGAATCTTGATCAATTCAGACTTTTGTTTTTAATAAATCCCTAATAAGGTCAAAGAGACCTCACTGATGATTTTTTTTAATGTTGTTAAAGATTAAAATACTTCTTATAGTAAAATAGAAAAATTGAAGGTAAATTCTGTGTAATACTAAAAAATTTAAAATATAAATTTGGTTATTGAAGTTCATGCCAAATTTTAGTTTGATCTTTTAAGTTTAAAAAGTATAATTTTAATCTTTTTATTTTAACACGGTAAGTTTTATTTAACAGAAAATGCTGGTTTATTAGATATAAACAATGATCCTGAAATTAAATGATGATAAAATATGCTTAAATTTTATGTATTTAATATAATCATAATTTTCTCTTAAATGAAACTAATGATGTTAAGACAAATGAACTAAAAATGTAATTTTTAAACTTAAGGGAACAAATTAAAATTTGATGTGAATTTAAATAATAAAATGTATACTATAGCCAAACTTAAAATTGAATGTTTTTAAAACAAATATGGTATGAAATCCAATCTTCTTTTACTATATGAAATTTAACATTATAATAATAAAAATAAATATTGTATAACGGGAAATCACATTCAATTTCTAATTTTACGTAGAGTTTACCTTCAATTTTTTTAACTATAAGGGGTATTTTGATATTTAAACATTTAAAAAGGCTAATCAGGCTAAGAAGCCATATTAAAGATTTGTTAAAATTAAATGTCTGAATCTAAATTTTGGTGTCCCAAATAGATTTAATTGAGCTTCTTTCTATTTTATAAGAGTTGATTCTATATATATTAAATAAAGTTAATTTTATAATTATCAATCATGAAAAATATTTTAGCTTATAAATTAATTAAAACTTAAAAAAGTAAATCCCTAATCAATAAATCATTTGAACGGTTCAAATATTCTTTTTTTTAAGTAAAGAAAATGAATATGCATGCTTATCCCTAAAAATCAGGATGTGATGGAGTCCATGGTTGGAGAGGTCGAACAATATATCATTCCTCAGTGGTAGGGTAGCATGCCCTTATCAACTCCCATATATGGGTTTGGAGCTGAGACTTTATGTGAAGATTGGAAAACTAATTAAAAAAAAAAGAGGGATTTGGTATTATTTAGCTTTTTAATGAATTTGATTATACGACTACGGAACTGTTTTTTTAGAGTGAACGTTTCAAAGCTTCGAAACTGCCTCAAACAGCATCCTCAGAAAATGACCTAAAATGTGGGTTTTTTTAAAAAAAATAAATAAAGAAAAAGACAGAGAGAGAGAGAGAGTAATAATAATAAAGAAAATTAAAAATAAATAAAGAAAATTTCATTAATTCAGAATTAAAGTAAGAGATATGACCCAATAAGTATCCATTAATATTATAACATATATTTTATAGAAAAATAACCCCCTATTAAGGGAGCTTAAAGGGTCACTAGCTGTAGAGCGAATACTATAGTCAGTAGTAGTAAGAAGGGACAGAACAAGAATTAAAAAAGAAAAAGAAAAAAAAGGTAAAATAAATATTATTATTGATTTGAAACATAAGTTGCATTAGCGACGCAGCCACTCACCCCCCATCTCTTTTTCTGTCTTTGCCTTTGTTTCGTCTTTCATCTTGCGGAGAAAGGTGAGCTGACTCTCTCTCACTTCTTAAACGGCGTAACGGATATTCAAACGCGCCGTCACGGGCTACCAAGATCCCTCCTTTGAGCGCATGACTCCTTGTACATAAACCTGAGTCTATGTGTTAATGGCCTTAGAGCAGCAATTATCATTGGGTCCGAATCCTAATCCGGTTGACGGCCAAAAAGACGGAGCTTCTAACGGCGTCGATGTCCGGCAGCCGTCTACCGACGGCGGAGAAGATGCCGTGAAAGCGCCGAGGTTGCCTCGTTGGACGAGGCAGGAGATTCTGGTGCTGATACATGGGAAGAGGGATGCGGAGAATCAAATTCGAGGGAGTCGTAGTGCGGGTTTGCCATTCGGAACGGGTCAACTGGAGCCGAAATGGGCTTCGGTTTCATCGTACTGCAAAAAGCATGGAGTGAATAGAGGTCCGGTTCAGTGCAGGAAAAGGTGGAGCAA
>JANTPZ010128116.1:0-24242 GCA_025593235.1 Vachellia pachyceras
ACTTTGACTTTTCTTTTGTCAAATGACCAAAATACCCTTTAACTTTCTCATAATTACCATTTTGCCCTTACTTTCTGTACTTTTTCAAAAATTACTATTTTGCCCTTACTTTTGACACTAAAAGACCTTTATGTCCTTGGTCTTTTATTAAATGACGTATGAGTCCCTTTCCTGAAGGTTTTCCCATCCTCATATTACTCTGGGCAATTTTTCCTTAATTCTGGAATTCCTACGGAACTCCGTGTACTAAACCAAGTCTATCCTTTCGACTTGCGGCCTATAATCTTTCTTTCTGCACTATTTACCTCTGATTTCTGTTTTCATTCCTAGCTATCGGATTAACATTTCATTCAGCTAGCATAGAAATTTATGGATATTACACAACACATATTAATACCATCGACTTGAAATATAATATTTTATTCCTAATAACATAAAACATGATTTCAACCAATATGTTGTATCTAGTGGAAGGGGTTAGTCCTTTAAAACATCGTAAACCAAGGTATTGATCCACACTAAAGAGATATATCTATGTTTAATATATAGCAGTGCCTCAAATATAATTAAACTTATTGTTCTGTATATTGTAATTGTTAGCAATTTCTCACTCTAATACCCAATATTGTTTTCCTGGAGAGTTTAGTCTTAAAAGTCTTTAATTTTTTCAATAATAAAAGCTAGTTTTTTAATGTGATTTACATACTACAAGGCAAGCATATGAGAGGAGTTTTACCTTAACTTGCGCAAACATATTTTTCGAATGGTAATGCAAAAAGCCCTATAAGTTATAGATATTGAGGGAATTACAAGAGTCATAGAAGGGAAGGATGTATTTTTTATAATTTTATATTTTGCTAAAAAAAAGCTTTATTAGGTTTAGAATTTAAAATAAAGATAACTATTTAAGTGTTTTTTTAAAAAAAATTATTCAAAAAATAATCATTTTGAAAAATCAAATCACAGGTCAAATTTAAAAGGCTTTCTTTACTAAAAAATTGCTCAATAGGAAAACCGGAAACACTATTGAACAAGGCATAGAAAACCGAATCGATGGTTGAACCGGATAAGGCAGTGTGTTAAGAGTAAATGGGTTAAACCGAAGTCAAAACATGGGTTAAACTGGTGAAGAATAAAAAAATTAAAAAATAAATGTCATCACATTTGACACAATCAAACTATGCAAATTGAAAATTCGAAAAACTAAGTAATAAATTCCATCATTAACAAAGTAATAGTTACCAAACCAATCATATACTTATAGCTTATCTATTATCCAACATTATTTACAGTTTAGAAATATTCATCCTAACAAAATATCAATATATATGGTAAGGGTTTCTGTTTTTTATTTTTTTTAAATTTTCAAATTTGAAATCTTAAAAGATTTATCCTTTTTAAAAAATAATTAAAAAGAAGATGAATAGATACAGATGTGATAGTGGGCTTGTGTGGGGGAAGGGATTATTTTTTTTTTATTTTTTATCTTTCAAATTTTAAAATAATTAGTATTATGGTTTTTCAAAGAATAAAAGTTTGTAAAAAAAAGAGTAACCCAATCAACCCAGCCAATCTGGCGGGTTACCCCAGGTTGACCCAACCCCCAGTCAAAATACAACCCAGACTGGATTGAAGGCCGGGTCATCAATTTCTGGCTTGACCCAGCCGGTCCAGTCTGAATTCATTAACCCTATTATTGAAACCTAAAAATGTAAATTTATTAATTTTTTAGACTGAAAAGTTATTGTTATTATGCATAATTTTATCCTTGTTTATGTCTCATCTATTCTTCAAATTCTAAAGTTACAATGAACAATTCTAACATTTTTAATTATTTTGTAGATAATTTAATTAATTAGTGATAAATTTAAATTGTCAGTCATAAAGTTTTTTTAGAATTTACATATTGTTTTAATTCGGTCCCATGTTTGAAGTATACTATAGTTCTTATTCAATCTATATACAAGATAGACTTGTATACTCAAAATTGTTGATACCTTGTGTTGGAATCTAGTTCAATGATGCTGAATTTGTCAAAGTAGTTTTGAAACTTGAGTCTCAGCTTTTGCAAACTCAAGTTCTGTAAATCTTTTCAAAACTGGATATGGAAACTGGAAGTTTTGGAAAAAAGTTCTGTGATCAGTTCAAAAACTCAAGTCCAAAATTCCTAGAACTTGCAGTTCCATAATGTGCAGCTCAAAACTGGAAGTCAAAACTTGAGGTTTCAGCTTCAAGTTTTTCATCACGGTATAGAACTCGAGTTCTAGTTTCATAGAACCTAAGTTTCGCAAAACTGGAAGTAAAAACTAGAAGTTTTAGATTCAAGTTTTATAGAACTCGAGTTTCACAACTATTTCACAGAACTTAAATTGAAAATGGAAGTTTTGATTTAGAGTTTTGTAGAACTCGAGTTTTGCTTTTTTCCAAACCTGAGTTCCATGCCTTCAAAATTTCATCAATTCAAAAACTTGATATTCAAACTCGAATCCCACTGAAAGTTTTTTTAGAACTCGAATTCCTGAGATTATGAACTCGAGTCTCGAGGACATTTTCAGCTAAACCGTTTTTCACATGTTTTAAAACTCGAGTCCTATTTTCTTTAACTTGAAGTTTTATAATTGTACTCAAAAACCTAATATCAAAACTTCAAGTTTCAAATAAAAGTTTTCAAACTGTTCTTCAGAACTTTCATTGCAAACTCGAGTGCCAAATGAAAGTTTCTCAAAACTCAAGTTTTGTTTATGAAAATTGGAAGTTTCACTACATAGCTTTCAAACTCAATGTTTCAGAACTCGAGTTCATCTTTCTCTGGCATGGCTTCTGACACAGCTACGCCTATCGTTGACCGAAGCTTTCCTTTTTCGTGCTTAAACGTTTTGAATGTTACCAGCTCTAATAAATGCTTCCTAGCTCTTTCATAAAATAGCTCAGGTCGCCTGACAAATAAATCTGAGCATTTATGACTTCCGTCATCAACAGTTGAACATCATTCAATGAGGCATTAATGACAGTCAACAAACGCAGCAGTTGAGAGTAATGGCTACTCATCTTCTCTCTAACGGCTATTCAAATATGAGTAACGGCTATTGAATCTAGTCTCAGTTATAAATGAAGAATCGATGAAGAAAGACGACAACGATGAACTAACTTGAATACGCTATTATTCTCTGCAACTGCCTTCTATCATTTTATTCATTAATTCCTGTGAGCTTTAGTGATTCTTTATCTACTCTTCTCAGAGAGTTAATCCTAACAATTCTTTGTGTATTATAGTGAGATATTCAAGGTTGGGACCTTGAATTTATTAGGCTGTGATTGAACTAAAAAACAGAGTGTGAGAGTCTCTGTTTTAATGCGTTTTGTAAGGGGGAGTGTGATTCTCCATTATAAAGGCCCGGTGTACCTAAGTTGTTGTTGTTTAATGGATTGCAAATCTCATAGAAGTTCTGAGGACTGAACATAGGTCAGGAGGACCAAATCAGGATAAATCTGCTGTGTCTTTCTTCTCTCTGCTTTCACCAGTGACTTTATTTCATTTCTGTGATTGAGTTTTTAGTTTTAAAAAGTGACCAATTCGCTCCTTCTTGGTCAAATCCTATACTAACAACAATGTTTACCATATTCTTAATTGTTAAAACTTAATAATAAAAATATGAAATAAAAATGTTTATATGGATTTTTTTTCAAAAACATTTCCCTCAAATTTGTTTACAGGTTTACACCAATTACTAAAAAAAATGACTTTCAACGATGACTTTCGACGGTGATAAAAAAGATCTCTACTAAAAGTGTACCCTTAAATACAATTTTTTTATCGTTGCTGATCTTTATTATTTGTTGCTAAATGCTAGACTTTCAACAATGACTTTTTGCAGTCGCTGCTAAAGGTCATATCTTCACTTGTGTCTTCTTTCAATCGCCATTAAAGACAAGACTTTCAACAGCGGCTTTCTTTGTTGCTGCTGAAAAGCCATATTTTGCAAGGCGCTAAAAAGTTAACTTCCAATAGCAATTTTTGATTAACAAAGAATGTAATTGTTTTTGTTTAAATTTAGCATTTAACATCTCATAATATTAAATATGTTTGATGAAAATGAAATGAATGAAGTAATCAATTTTCATTTTCATATATTTCATGCTTAAAAACAATTGCTTAATAAGGTGTTCTTATATATGTATATTCCCACCATAATTTCTTTCTCTCTCATGATCAAAATTGAAGGAGATAAATTTGGTGATGATTGAAAAATCCAATCGATAATCCAACCATTCATATTTATAATTTAGGTGTCTCTAATTCCCCACCAAAATCAAGTTATAACTATGTACTTGATCAAGATCATTTGGTTTGGATTGAGCAAACATTAATCGTTTTCCATGAAAATTCTAGGTGAGATTGAGGACTCAAATGTCTAATCAAGATCATCTGAAACAAAAAGGTCAATATGTCTGGAACCCACAAATAAGTATCAATCTAATTCAATAAGAAATTAATTTACTATCATTACGTTTAGAAGATATCTTTTTCAGATATACTATTATAGTTTCAAATCGACTTTTTAAGTCACTTTATAAAAATACAATTTATCAAATGTTAATTAACATATAACACGACTTGTCTAATATATTAAATAATATGTGATTCTTTATACTCTCTCAAACCTCCACCAACATAAACCTTTTCTAAAAATATTAAATATAATCATCCAAATAATATATTTATAACATGTTATATAATTTTTTTAATACAGTCTTAAAACATAATATGAATCATAGCAACAATTTATAGTTAAAAAATAATAAAAACTGAAAACATATAATAAATATTTCTCAATAACCTTTTAATTATTTTGTATATTGATTTCTTATTTTCTGTATATAAAAATTATATTAAGTATAGTTATATGGTCAAGTAAGTTTTTCACAATATTTTAAAATAAAAATAAAGTATTTTAAAAAATAACAATCTATATATGATTTACTCTAGGGTTAAGTGATAAAAATGCCTATGTACTTTTTTTGGATGTGCACTTGACACTACATACTTTTGTCGGATGCATAAATACCTATCAACTATGAGAACCAGTGCAAAAAAAAAAAAGCAGTGTTGTTAAACGTTAATTTTGAAGTGTGGGGCTACTAAGAAACCCAGATTCTGCACCATATCGACGACTGTGCGTGCTCGGAAGCACTGAGATTCCAAGTTTCATGGGCAACCATGAATGTCCTGCTCAATTCGTAAAAGATAAGGGGGGGAAAATAATAGACAGCGAAAAAGATTCCAAGTGTCATGGGCAACCATGAATGTCCTTTTCCAGTGCTTGTGAGTAGACAAGTGCATGTTGATCGGTGAGCCACCAGAACACAGTGCATGTGTTTGGTTGGAATTACTTTCACCCAAGTTGAAACAAAATTCTTCTCACATATAATACAGTGCATGTGTTTGGTTAGAATTACTTTCACCCAAGTTAAAACAAAATTCTTCTCACATATTTATCTCGATTTGTATGAAATCATTTTCTCAGTGGTTTTCCAGACAGGCGCACAATATATTTTAAAACGAAGTAGCAGCAAAAGGCGAAGAAACAAGGGAAAGAGATGAAATATAATGTATATGGATATGATTAGATAGATGCATTAGGTGTTTATCTTGGTTAAAGAAAATTAATCCTGCAATTCAACCCACCATTGAACAAGAATAGGCAATTCAAGCTTGTTTTGACTTCTATAAATGTCTGACAATTTTCACAAATATGCGATGAAACTAAGAAGAATAAAGGCATGATGATTAAAAGTTGTTTTAAATTGTCTTGAGAGATAGTTTTTTTGAAAATTCTGGAATTCTACATATCCCCATTACCTATACAACTCTTCTATCTCCCATTACTTTACAGACCGTCCTCGGTCATTGTCTCCTCCATCTCGAATCTAGACCTTGACAGTCCGAACTCCCCCCCCCCCCTCTCCTTGACCATTTGAAATTGATCATGTCTCCTTCTCATACAATTGTCTCCCTTGATCAATGACAAGAGATAGTGAGGTCGATAATGACCTAGTCTTTTCCTTCCATTTAACGAAAAATGCAGACTCATTAAATTTAAATGTTGATAAAATATGGTTAAAATTTAAAATATAAAAATGATTATAATAAAAATTGATTTGGAAGCATATTTTGATATCATTTGATTGCATTATCACCATTTAAATTTATTGATTCAACATTTAAATGAAATTAATGAAGTTAAAAATAAATGGCTAAAACCACACTTTTAAATTTAAGGGATAAAAATAAAACTTGGTGTAAATTAAGGACCAAATACCATTTTTTTAATGATAAAAATCATATTATAATTTTCTTTAATTAAAAACAAAGAAAAAGAAATAAATGGACATTTGATAGTTTTGCTCAGGGTTTGTGTTTTTTATCTAGCATGAGTTGCCTCTTTGTGATGAGGCAACAGGATTTAATATTGAAGAAATTTCTAACCTATTTTGTTAAGATATGTATATATATATATATAAATGTATGCAAATTCAAAAGAAAATATTTTTTTGGCTACATGAAAATATTTTTTTTTGTTAAAAAAATTTGAAATACAACCCTAAGGGTTTATATTCCTTAGGCTTTTATTTGTTAGGCCTTTTTTGGTTCACCTCTTATTGGACATTTATAGTTAAAAAAAATAAAAACTGAAAACATATAATAAATGTTTATCAATAACCTTTTAATTATTTTGTATATTAATTTCTTAGTTTCTGCATATAAAAATTATATTAAGTACCGTTATATGAGGTCAAGTGAGTTTTTAACACTATTTTAAAATAAAAATAAAATATTTTAAAAATTATCAATATATATGTTTTACTCTAGGGTAAAGCCATAAAATATGGCTATGTACTTTTTTTGAATATGCACATGACACTATATACTTCTGTTGGATGCATAAATGACTATCAACTGAAAAACCGGTGCAAAAATACCAATGTTGTTAACGGGAGGTAACGCCCGTGAATTTTGAAATTTGGGGCTACTATATATATATATATATATATATTATCATCCAGGAGCAGTCACTGCTGACCCAGTCATTTTTGTCCATGGTCGTGTGTGAGCGGAGAGAGAGAATGGCCCATAGAGGAGGGTTACCAGTTCGATCAGGTAGGGCCTATAAGTATAACTGCTCTTGATCAGATGTACATGGTTAACGGCCGTTTTATCAAATCTGTTTGTTTTGTTAAATATGAACCATTTTAAAATTTTATGTGTATTTTTACACCATCGAAAACTTTATGGTGCCAAATGCTCCTTTTACATAATTTAATTGTTAAAATTGCATATTTACCCATGAAACAAATATCACTGTTGTTAACAGTAGGTAACGCCTGTAAATTTTGAAATTTGGAGCTACAATATATATATATATATATATTGTGTCCAGAATGCAAGAAGAAACACAGAGTCCGCACCATATCGACGAGTGTGCGTGCTGGGAAGCACTCAGATTCCAAGTTTAATGGGCAACCATGAATGTACTTCTCCAATTCGTAAAAGATAAGGGAAAAATTAATAGACAACGAAAAGATTCCTGTTCCTGAGTTGGACTGTTATTATTAATTATTAGAAGTGTGTTACATAAATGGAAGTGCTTGTGAGTAGACAAGTGCATGTTGATAGGTGAGCCACCAGAAACACAGTATATCTTAAAAGGGGGTAGTGGCAAAAGGCAAAGAAATAGGGAAAAGAGGTTAAATGTAATGTATATGGATATGATTAGATAGATGAGTTAGGTATTTATCTTGGTTAAAGAAAAATTAACCCTACAATTCAAACCTATTAATTATATGATCCACTAGGACCTTTCCTTACAGACATTGGAACAAACCAAACAAACCCTTCGATTTGGCCACATAGGTAGGTCAACCCAGCTTCACTTAACTATAGTGATGCCTCGCCCTAAGTGCCGCGACTGGAGCCACAACTAAGTGGCACTTCCCAGCTACGCAATTAATTTTTTTATGAATGTATGGTTTTACTCTTTAATTATTATATATTGATTTATACCCAAGTGTAATAATGGATGTTAACTAGAAATAAAGTTAAAAAGTTTTGAATTTTAAAGTAGAATTAAATGAAAAACTGTGTCATTAACTAATTATCTACAAGAAAAACAAAATTAAATGAAAAACTATGTCGTTAACTAATTATCTACAAGAAAAACAAAGTTATAGCACAATGTTCAGGCGTGTTCAGAACCAAGTATAAGAAATCAAAGAAAATAAATCGGAATAAATCGAACAATACTAAAGGTTGATATATAGTTATCCTCTTTTAATTTTAAATTTAATAGGATAAAATTATTTTATAAAGCATGAAGTACGTGAGAAGCTAACGTAGGGGTTAACTTAGTATTCTTTAATATTTATATTTAAATAATTTGGCTATTTTCTACAAATACCACCCAACCGAGCGTGACTCGAGCAACTTCAGCAATCTTTTTTTATTTATTTATTGTCTATACGTTGTTGGTTTTCTTCTATTTCTACTGGAGAAAACTGAAAAACTAACTTGCTTCATCGGAAATTCTAAGCCTTGGCTAGCTGAGAGTCAGGAGCGGCGGCAGAAGCAACACCGCCAATGGTTGGCAGCCCCACAAAAACTTTGATAAAGCATCATATAGCTTCACTGGAAATTCTAAGCCTTGGCTAGCTGCTTTGGTTTTTTGGTTTTTTTTTTGGTTTACTTTGTTGGAGGTAATCATTTTCAATACAATGTTAAGTGCTAAATGTGGATACATCTCTCGATAGAAATTTAAATCTTTGTTAATTATGGAACCCCAATAATTGGTTGTCAGATCTCTGCAAAATTTAGTTCAACATCATCACAGCTAGGGCTAAGCAAGTTGTTAGAACGAGATTTAACCAAGAGGGGGGTGAATTGGTCTAATATAAAAATTCAAGAACTTTAAACGTCACAGAAATAAAAAGCAAAGTCACCGAGAGAGAAAGAAATATGAACACAGAGATTTATCCTGGTTCGGTCTTCTTAACCTACGTCCAGTCCTCAGGGCACCCCCAAAATTTCCAAATCCACTATCAGCAGCAAATCAGGCTTCACAAGCCTTTACAATCTGGGAATCACTCCCCCTTTCTCTTTTCACTACAACAGAGTATGACACTTTGTTTTCTAACTCACTTTCAGCCCAATTCACTCAAGGCCCCGTCCTTGAGTTTCTCACAAGTTTACAAAGTATTTTGGCCTCAGATAATTCTCTTAAAAGAGTACATGGCTAATAATGAAGCTCAGAAAGAATTAATGAAAGATTACAGAGAGTGTGGTAAATGCAGATTTTAATGCTCAGGATGTTCGTCTCTTTCTGTAATGAATGCTGGTCCTTTTATAGTTGAGAATTGATGAAGTGTCTGTTAGACTGCATTTAATAGCCGTTACTCTCATCAACGACCAATAGTTTCTGCATTAATGGCATTTAATGCTTCTGAGTCAGACTAAGATGAATGTTGCAGAATAACGTTAAGATCTTTGAGCCTCAGACCCTGCTTTTCTTCTTTCCTCATTGATTGTTTCAAGCTGCTGTATTTATGAGAGCAGTTAGAATTCAAAAATATCGTTACACAAATAAGGAAAGTAGGTGTAAAGCGTAGGTGAGGTGTGTTAGACACAAAGCTGTCAGAGAGAGAGAGAGAGACAGTGCTCGAGCATAAGATTTTAATACTCAAGTATTGCTTAATAATATTTCAAAGAAAAGTTCAATGCTGTGATGCAATGCTCAAGTGTTATGTGAAAGTGTTTTGAAAAGATTTAAATACTCGAGTGATAAATCTCAGTACTTGAGTGTTAATAATACTTTCTAGGAATACTCGAGTATTCTATGCAAGTGGTGAAAAATAATTTTGACAAATCATAATACTTGAGTGTTAAAATCATGATGCTCGAGTGATAGTAATATTGGAAGTGAATGCTGGAAGTATTGAGATAGAGTATTGATGAATAGTGAAAATTTTCAGCCCAATACTCGAGTCGTAGAAAGCTGGTACTCGAGTGTTAGGAGTGATTGCATTCAATGCTTGCAGTGTTGGCTTCCAATATTGAGAGTTAAGTCACAACACTCGAGTGCTGAAAAACTGTGCTCGAGTGTTGGCTGTGCTGTCAGCCAATGCTATAAGTGTTATATGACAGTGTTGAGAAAAATAGTCAACACTCGAGTGCTGAAATTCAACACTCGAGTATTGGCAATACTTTCAGCCAATACTTGAAGTGTTGACTTGAAGTGTTTTCAAAAACCTCAATGCTCGAATACTGGAAACCTAGTGCTCGAGCATTGGCTCTGCTGTCAGACAATACTTGCAATGTTCACTCGGAGCATAGTTTAAAAATTCATTTTCAAAGCATAGTGCTCGAGTATCCCATTCCAACACTCGAGTATTGACAATACTTCATGTCAATACTTGAAGTATTACCTGGGAGCACTGAATTTTCTTAAGGTTAAAACCTGCAGTGCTCAAGTATTGAATTTCACTGCTTGAGTACTGTCAATATTTTGACAAAAACACTCTAGTAATTTCATGAAGCACCGAATCAATATTTTTGAAACTTGGATTTTAGAATCACTTTTCAATCTCTTAGCATATTTTTGTTATCATCAAAATAAGGTATCAACACAAGTGACCCTGAACCAGCTAGACCTGCCTCAGAATTTTCCCATTTGAGCCTGCCCAATAATGACGGGCCTAAACGGGATGGGCCTTGCACTTAAATGGGCGGGCTACGGGCACACACTCGGGCTAGCCGTACCCGCCCATTTATTTTTATATATTTTATGTGTATAATTTATATATATATATTTAGTTTTCATTGAATTGCAATATGTTCATTTGGCTTGTTTGGCAAAGATATGCACTCTAATTGCTGGGTTCAGGTTCGATTCCATGTTGCTGTTGGAAATTGTGCCATAAGGCCAATCATTGTACTCGCACATTATTTGTTTTAATGTATTTTCTCCATTTAATTATCATATGTTTTACATGTTTGTTGTGATAATTACATCCATAGACGAATTATGAATATTGTCTTAAATGTCCCTAGTTGGTTTCTTAAATGTCCTTTGTTGGTTGTCTATGTGGGAGCGTAGATAAGATAAGATCAGTATGACTTTGATAAGATATGGAGATACAGGTTAAAGTCATAGGCATTTGTAAGAGTACAAGGTGCTGGACCGATCCGCTATGAGAACGCTGCATGGATTAAGTCATTAGCTTATCTCATATGTAATCATGTCACAATGCCCTTTAACCTGATATCATCATGGATTCCTGCATAAAAGTCACTAAGCTTTGACCTAGTCAAAAGTCACCTTTGACCGGGTGATGATAAAGGCTATGATCGAGTTTAGGGGTTTTCATGTGGAGGAATGTGAGTGATCAATATGGGATTTGTCCCTCACATTAGTTGAGAGATATTACTGGGCCACTCGATGAGTGAGTCTGAGAAATGTATGACCATACTGTAACGAAAAGGGGTTTTCATTTCTTTGATTAGACTATTCAGAGATTGAGAAAGTAATGGTCAGGAATAGAAGGATGACGTCATCCATGCCTCATCCTTGACTGAAATATCGCGTGACAAAAGGGACCTGATGTGATTGAATAAAAGGTTGCGTCGTGTTAACGATCCCTGTATGATTTGGGTAGTCATAATGTTTTGCTAGAGACCGCTTGCGACTTGTGGGCTAATGTTGAGTTTAGCCCACTGCCAACTTTATATGGGCCTACAGGGTCGCACGTAAGAACAGCCCAACATAAGCTTTATTTCTGGGGTTTATTCGAATTTTAAATATATATATGTTAAAATTCGAAATTGCACAATATTATGTAAATAATATTTGTGTGTGTTAATTTAATATTTAATTTATTTGATAAATTAAAAAACTAGCATTAATTTAATTTATAAAGATAAATTAAATTCATCGGCTCATTATTTGGATTAATTAAATGGATATGATTTGATTAGATCAATTTAACCCAAATTAAGATTGCAAAATTCGAATTTCACATTTTGAATTTCAAATTTCGAATTTCAAGATTAGATCTTGAATATCTTTTGAATTTCAAATTTCGAATTTCAAGATTAACCAAGATTAGATCTTGAATATCTTTTGAAATTCAAATTTCAAGATTAATAAAGATTAATCTTGAATATGCCTTTGGAAATTCGAATTTCAAGATTAATAAATATTAATCTTGAATATCTTTTCATATATGAATTCGAATTTTAAAGATTAATTAAAGATTAATCTCATATTCGAGAGGCTCTCCAGGAGTTCAACAAACATTAGGACTCATGAGCACGAGAAGCAAAAAAAATTCGAATCTGATTGTGAGCCACAGAAACCCTAGAGAGAGTGAGACGTAAGAGGTACAAGCACACTGCGATTGTTGTAAACTGTTTGCATGGATACCGGTAGAGGGAGGCGAACAAAGAAGGTTGGCTCATTGTGATCGGAATCAAGAACGCAAAAGGTCGTGAAACCTGAAGAGATCCAAACGCAAGAAATGCTTCGGATTCAAAACGCAAAAGGTACGGCTCTATCTCCTCGATATAATCTCCTTTGATAGATCTGTATTTGGAATTAGAAAAATTTTATATTCCGCTGCATGTACGTTCTAATCCCAACAATTCTTTAGAATAAAAATATGTTATGCAGTGGTCTTTCACTTTTTAGTTTTTAGTAAGGAGACTCTAGGATGTAGAGCTTTATATGTGAACAGCAAACCTTTGAAGATGGAACTAGCTGGAAGGTCAGATATGGGAATACAGTCAAATTCTTTGAGGATGTTTGGTTATTACCAGGAGCAACTATTAAAGACATATGCTCCAGGACTTTAACTTTGGAAGAGGAGAACTCACGAGTAGTGGATTGGGTGCAAGATGGAAGATGGGACCTTCAGAGTCTGTCAAATTTGGTTAATGCTGATGTAATGCTCAGATTGTCAACATCTTTGCCCGCTAGAGCTGATGCAGGTGAGGATGTTATGATTTGGAGATATGAACCCACTAGTAACTTCTCTACGAAGAGTGCTTATCACAACATTGCTTCTATTCCCAATAATTTGTACAATCCTGTTTACAAAAGAATTTGGAGATGGAAGGGAGTTGAGAGAATAAAAGTATTCTTGTGGAAGACGATTCACAACAGATTACCCACCAATTAATGGAGAAGCAAATGGTCGAATGAATCCCCATTATGTCCTCATTGCCAATCTGTCGAGGAAGATATCTTACATGTTTTGAATGACTGTCAATATGCGAGATAGGTTTGGACGAAATTTGTTCAGCACATGTTTCAGAAAACTCGAAGGAAAACTCATTTTACTCATTCCCTTAGATACCACATGGCTATTGAATCGACCATATGACTCTTTTTTCATCGATTTCTCTACATCCCTATGCCTTTAACATACCTCTCGAATTTTTGCTATCAACTTTTCGAGAGTAGTAACGTCATAGACACACATCCTTAACTTGACATCATCACCAACAAATTGTTGTTCTCCTTCTCTATCCTATCCAATTGCGACACATACTTGGCCAATTCCATAAATTGAGCTATAAATACATCTTCATCCATCTCTCCTTGCCTTAATATAAAGAACTCATCTTCTTTTTTTATGTCATGCCTTAGTAGGGAAATAGTGATCCATGAACATCATCTTGAATTCATTCCGTTCAAGCTGATGTCCATTTATTGACTTCATAGTGTTCTACCAATCCAAAGCACTTCCCTCTAATAGAGCCTTTGCAATAAGCACCCTTTGAAATTTATCACACTTGATTGAGTCAAGCAACATCTCTAGCCTATCAATCCAACCCTCATCTTTGCCATACTATAAACAGTTTACATGCTTCCATACTATAAACATGTTTGAGGCAGAATCGCGCTTTGCCAATCCATGAGAACCAAAGGCAGATACATGTGGAACTGGCCTCCTAGAATAGCCATTTTTTCTCTGATTCAGCGATGATCTCTTGGGTGTCAATTTTATTTTGCTGGTTAGACCCTTTATTAGCTTTATTCTCCTCGAGTCTTCTCAATCGCTCTTCTACTGTAAGGGTCATTTCATAAACATGCCGTAACATTTCTGCTTTGTTTAAATTCTACAAGGGTTCAATAGATCTCTTTTGGACATTGTCACCTATTTCTGTTCGCCCGATATTCACCATCTCTCTCCCTACCTAAGGGCAAAACCCCACCGAGGAGAGAAAATTAAGAGTAATATTCAAAGGACGACAATAAAGGAAAGCATGTGTGTACAGATTATATATTGCAATACTCTAAATGCGCAATGGAATCATGGTGAGCCCAAAACCCGAGGTCCCAGGATCGAAACCTGACTCTGATACCAAGTTGAAAAGACCCTTTCTACTAAACAAGGCATTTAGCCTAAATAGCAATCAATAAACAATTAACCATAGTTATAGAATTTTTGTTTTTCATTTTCAAAAATCTATGTCTCATTCTTCGGATTAATACATTTGGATCCAGGGAACAACACCACCCACAAATCACACATATGGATCTAGGGCACAACACCAATCATAAATCCACTATAATAAGTTAATGCATAAGAATAAGAGTACAGTCAACTTCAGGGCTAAACCCTAGCCTATTAGTCTTCATTCTTTCACATTATAGCTTAAGTATAGAGTTCAGATATAAACAGTGTCATCTCAAAGAAAATAGAATCAAAGTATACATGACATGATGATCCTATGATGGCAATATATAAAAATTACAATTCCCAAAAAATCTAGAGGCATACAAGGTTACAAATGTTTATGCCTCTGCCTATTTTCCTGGACCACTATTCTGATAAGAGGTCTTACCTAAAAAATGTTAATACCATGAGGTGAGACATTATGTCTCGGTAATCAATTTCATATTCATATTTCAATCATTTATTCTTACATAAAACTTACACTTTTTATAACTCTTAATAATTCATTTAAATCATGATTTAGCACCAAATACATTTTATTGTACAAAATCCCCAATTTAAAATTTATATTTTAAACATAAAATTGTTATTTAATAAATCTTACATTTTTCCAAAAATCTAAACCAATGAAAATACTAATATAATTCCCAATAACTCACATAAATTATCTAATAAAATTTTAATAAACCAAACAGTTCAAAAATAGCAATTATTAAATCTATTTCCATAACAAATTATTATAGAATAATAACATGGCCTAATCCAGAATTAAATTCATGTATAATTATCAATTAAAATCCTTCTACATTACTATGGACTTATGTTATCAAAACTCAACTTTTCAAAATACTAACTTCATAAATTTCTTCTGATCATAATAAAATTAACATTATTAGAAAGATAAAAATACATAGAATAAATTTTATAAAGAAGTTTATTGAAAAGAAGAGATTTTAGTTACATAAATTATCCCAATAAAATTCACTGGATGTATTGTATTGCTCCTTCCTCCTTCCATTGCGAAATGAAGAGACGTGGAGTTGGATGTACGCGTTTTACACTCTCTTCCTTCCTTCCTTCCTTTTCCTCTTTTTCTTCCTCCATCGACACTTTGTCCCCTCCCCTTTTTGACTTTTCTTTCCCCCCCTTCCTTTTCTTCCCTTTCTATCCCATTTTTTTCTTTACACCGACGGTTTTTTCATCTTTTCTTTTTTTTAAATCTTTTTAAATTTTAGTAATTACTTGATAAATTCTTTCATCCCAAATAATTATTTTTTAATTATAATTAAGGCATAAAAATGAAATTTAGGATGTTACAATTAGCTTTTAAACACAACTAACTAAACTTATGCAAAGAAAAGCTTGATAATATGATATTGAATAATTTTTGAGATATGACATAATGAATGATTATGACTTTTCATATGTCGTTTAGATATATCTATAACCTAAAATATTGTTTTGTACATTAAACACAAATACATAAAAAATACTTTAGGATGCTGAACATACATGCTAGATGTGCCACAAAATATTTCAAAATGTTGAATACAGATGAAAAAATACTTTAGTGTGGTGTATGCAGCTTAGGTCATTATATAATATGAACTAAGAAATTTTAATCATTTATTGTAAAACATATTATTTGTCACCTCATAATGTATACTGTTCATATAATTTTCTTTCAAATTTCACCTTGAATTAATTTTTAAAGTAAAAGAGTTAAGTGTTTTCTTAAAATTGTAAGATTTTTCTCCACAATACAAATGACTACCTCTATTATTACTTACAACTTTCAAATTTACTATGTATATTTTTATATTTATAAATTAAGGGTCTGTTTGGTATGACAGGCATGGAGGAAAAATGAGCAGAGAGACAATCTTTTTTTTTTTTGAGTTGGATTTAAAAAGAAATAGAGAGGTGGGATTCAAAAAATTTTAATTTATTTTTCTTACTATTTTTATCATTTACCCTATCTTTGTTAAAATTCTGTAACCCACTTCTCTAATTTTATATAAATTCAACACATAAAAGTTTCCCCTCCCCTCACCTCCAATCCCTCATACAAACAGCCCCTAAAAGTTCATAGTAATTACTTTTTTGAATGGTCAACACTTATCATTCTCCTGTCAAAATTGCCCAGTCTTTACTCTCATCTCCCCTTTTGGTCCACAAAGAATTTCTTGGAGTCGTTTTTTTTTTGTGACAAATATTAAGGGATCAAGAAATTCCAAGTATTACGTATACATTGATATATATAATATATAAGTACATATGTACACATTTATATAGTTTGCTAATATAACATTGAATAATTTTCTTATTTTTGTTACAATTACTATCATAATAAGAATTATAATCATTTAATCACTTATACATGAGCATACTTATATTCAAATATAGCTAGTAATTTTTTTTTTAAAAAAAGGAAGACGAAAAACAAAAACAATTAAAAGTTGTTGAATTTTTTTTAAAAAAAATAGGCTTCTATTTTTTATTTATAAAAGTACCTATCTAAAAATAAATTACCAAAAAACTTTTTTATAAACAAAAAGCTGTTTGAAAACAAGAAAACAAGCAAGGTCTAAATTTTGCTGACGTGAAGACTTGAGGTTTAATTTAGCCGTAAAAGGCTATGACTAGTATAAATCTCTAACATCGCATGTCTGCCTTTTCAAGTGTGTGTCTTCAGTTTGCAAATTCCATAGCCACAATCAAAATGATCTCCTACATTATTACCACCATTTTTCTTCTATGCACAGCTTCTCAAATTCTGTTGCCGAAAACTGGAGCTGCCATGGCAACCGCAAGCTCAGAGACTGATAGGCTTGCTTTGCTTTCTCTGAAGGATAAGTTAACCAAAGGTGTTCCAGAATCTCTTCGTTCATGGAATGTTTCCACTCACTTCTGTAAGTGGCCAGGTGTTACTTGCAACCTCCGTCATATGAGTCTCAGCTTTGGATTTGTCAAATCAAAATCTGGGTGGCACTCTTGCACCAAAATTAGGTAACTTAACCTTCCTCAAATTTCTCAATCTTACGCATAATGGATTGCGTGGTCAAATTCCTAAACAAATTGGCCAACTTAAACGGTTGCAATTTCTCAATTTGAGTATTAATAATCTCCGAGGAGAGCTCCCTGTAGAGCTAGCAAACTGCTCTAAGCTCCAGCATATTTCCTTTCATTCCAATAATTTAACGGGCAAAGTTCCCTTCTGGTTTGGATATATGCAACAACTCACAGTGTTGGCAATCGGAGGCAATAAATTTGGTGGCTCAATTCCACCATCCTTGGGAAATCTTTCATCCTTGGAGGTTCTGTCTCTTTCATATAATAATTTGGAAGGAACCATACCTCAATCTCTAGGTCGGCTTTCGAATTTGTACCTGCTCTATCTTGGGACAAACAATATTTTTGGTGTAATCCCTTCTTCCCTTTACAATCTTTCTCGCATGGAAATTTTTTATTTTGCTTTCAACAATTTGTCTGGAACCATTCCATCAAATATTGGCCTTACTTTCCCAAATCTTCAAAAGTTAAATGTTGCACACAACATGTTGACGGGTAATATTCCAGCTTCCTTATCCAACATGTCACAACTAAAAATATTTGCAATATATGAAAATGCCTTTAGTGGGCTAGTCCCTACCTCTTTGGGAAAACTGCAGAATCTTCATAGCTTTGGGATTGACACAAACAATTTTGGGAGTGGAGAAGGTCACGACCTCGATTTTCTCTCATCCTTAACAAATTGTACTCAATTGTATTTCATTGGGGTTGCAAATAATAAATTTAGTGATGTATTGCCAAATTCAATTGGGAATCTCTCTTCCCAACTCGATAATCTTAGTATGGAAGAAAATGCTATATTTGGAAGCATACCTAATGAGATTGGGCAACTAAATGGATTAACTTCCCTTGGATTGTATTCTAACTTCCTTCAAGGCACAATTCCATATTCGATTGGGAAGCTTGAAAATCTTGGTGAGATATACCTTCAGCACAATCAATTATCTGGTAGAATTCCTGATATCTTTGCAAATCTTACAAAGTTGTTTAGACTTTGGTTGTCTGAAAACAACTTTGAAGGAACCATCCCATTAAGCCTCAAACATTGCAAAGGAATGCAACTCTTTAACATATCTGAAAATAAATTGAGCGGTGATATACCAAAGCTAACTTTCAGTAATTTAGAAGGCTTGGTACATCTTGACATGTCTTTCAATTCCTTAACTGGTCCCATTCCATCTGAGATCGGTAACATGAAGCAATTGGTTGAATTAAATCTAAATGGAAACAATTTTTCTGGTGATATTCCAATGGCACTTGGGGGATGCTTACAGTTGACAGATCTTTATATGAGTTGGAACTTCCTCAATGGGAGTATCCCTCATCCTTTAGTTCCTTAAAATCCCTCATCAACTTAGACCTCTCCAACAATGACCTGTCAGGCACAATCCCACAAGAACTGAAAGATTTCCAGATACTGGAGACTTTGAACCTATCTCACAACCATTTTTATGGTGAGGTTCCAAGAGGAGGAGTGTTTGAAAATATTACAGCTATTTCGCTCACAGGAAATGAGAATCTTTGCGGTGGAATACCTCAATTAAAGCTACCTAGATGCCCAAATAAGCCGAAGAAGCATCTCATCAAAGTGGTAATCCTTGTCCTTGCAATAAGCGGTGCTCTTACTTGTTTTGCAATTTGCCTAATCATTTGGAGGAGAAGAAAACATAAGAAGTTGCTTTCCTCCCCATCTTCCCCACAAAAGACTCACTTGAGGGTTTCTTATAAAGAGCTATATGATGCAACCAATGGATTTTCTTCATCCAATTTGGTTGGTGTAGGAAGCTTGGGTTCTGTGTACAAAGGAACTCTTCAACAGTTTGAAAGACATGTTGCAATAAAGGTCTTGAATCTTCAGGTGCATGGGGCAACAAAGAGTTTCATCACAGAATGCAAAACTCTGAGTAAAGTCCGACATAGGAACCTTTTGAAGATTTTGACTTCATGTTCAAGTGTTGATTACAAAGGCAATGATTTTAAGGCCCTTGTTTTTGAGTTCATGCCTAACGGGAGCTTGGAGAATTGGCTGTCAGCCAAAGAACTTGGTGAAACTAGAAATTCATTTATGAATTTTAGACAAAGATTGGATGTGGCGATTGATGTGGCTCATGCTTTGGATTATCTTCATCATGATTTTGAGGAAACTGTTGTTCATTGGGCCATCAAGCCAAGTAATGTTCTCCTTAGTGATGAAATGGTGGCACACTTGGGAGACTTTGGATTAGCCAGGCTTCTTCATGAGGTCTCAAGCAATTCTAGAGATGGTCAAACTACACCCTCAGCAATTAAGGGAACTATTGGGTACATTCCTCCAGGTTTGACTCTTCTTATGCTACTGATTTTAAGTTATTCACTGTGAATTTTCTTCATTTCCTATAATAATCATTAATTCATAGAGACTACATTTTGAGTGTCCAAATGATTTTTATGATTCTCTCTAAAGAATATTAATGTTTGGATAGAGTATGGAGAAAGTGGGCAAGTTACAACACAAGGGGATATCTATAGCTATGGGGTTGTTATGCTAGAGATGCTCACTGGAAGGAAGCCAACAGATAGCATGTTTCATGAGGACCTAAGCCTACCCAAATTCTGCAAGCTAGCATTGCCAGATGGAATCCTTGAGATAGTGGATTCAAGTTTGCTTGTTCTATCTGATAGACACCTTAGGAGGGTTATGCAAAATTCAAATCTGGAACATAAAGTTCAAGAGTCCTTCACTAGCTTTGCTCTAATAGGAGTGGCGTGTTGTGCAGAATTTCCTAATGAAAGAATGGAAATAAAAAATGTTTTAGCGGAGTTGTTTTCAATTAAGAAACAGCTATCTACTTTCAACATTCTCGTATGAGTTAGGTGCATAGATTTAATGGTGGATCTTCTCCATATGGAGATTGTGTATACATATTTAGCTGTTGTAAGCAATAGCTAGACTTATACTGTATCTAATAGCTAGCCTTATACTGTATCTAATTTAATGGTGGGTCTTCTCCATATGTAGATTGTGTATACATATTTAGTTGTTGTAAGCAATAGCTAGACATATTATATTTAAGATTGTCATGAACCTGTTTTTGGAAATCTTCATTGTTGTGCTTTGTAGTCATGACAAAACGGTCATGACTAGTGCAAGCATACCACTTTAGCACAAAACTTGCATCATAAAGGTCCATTTTGGGGCAAAGATGACAGTTAACCAAGGAAAAGCTGTAACAAATGGGTACAAAAAAAGAATCAAGCTTCAATGACATAATGAATGCTATCAAGCCTAATTATGCATTCTCCCTTCCATCATAGAAGAAATCACATAAACACTAACAGTTGCTCACTCTGCATTCTTATTCATTTATTTTGGATGTGAGGGGACTTTTCAGAAAAAAAAAATGACAGAATCTCTTTCCCACAGCTTTCTTACTTTGATACTAACCCAAAAATGAGTATTAAACATTTTCTTTTTCACCCCAACATGCAGAAGATAAAAAAGAGACCAAAGACATAGTATTATTGGCAATTAGAGAAAATTAAAATGAAAAAACATCCCAAACAATCAGCAGGAAACTCAGCATGACATAACAATGTGCAATACCTCCTTAAAGATGCCATCCCCTGTCTTATCCCAAAATGGCCGCCTCCAACAGAGCAATATGTAAGTAATTACACCAATACTCCATACATCAGATTCTGGGCCAGACTTGCGCTTCAACACTTCAGGTGCAACATGGTAAGCACTGCCAAGAATATCATGAAACTTCTTTCATGCAATTTTTCAAATCAAAGAGAAACATAAATCCAAAATGAACATTGCAAGAAAGTGAATGGTAGAAAGAGAACATGAACGAATCCATTATTACAGTTTGTCCTCACCAGGTTTAATAAAATCTGACAAACCAAAATCTGTACCCTTAAAAGGTGATTTAAACTTGTCAATGAAAATAAAAATCTGTACCCTTAATGTCGATTTGGAAAGAAAATTCTGCATGAAAATAAAAATAACAAATCCATTGTCAATGATATAACTTTATATATAGTTTAAACTTGCCGGACATGGTAACCATACCTCTGGTTTCATGTCCCCATGACCTGATGAACCAAACCATGTAAATGACACTCAGCTGCAACTTTGAGCATCTGCCTTACAACCACTGCCGCATCTTTTTCTGTATATCGGCTGTCTTTCCTGATTAAAGCAAAGCAAGAAGCAGCAAATTTTAATATCAAAAAAATCCACTTGATATGGCTATATGACATAACAAGTTCTAAGGTCATTTAGTCATTTGCAGTTCTGAAATTTGAGCAGAAGTAGGCATTATGGGTAGCCAGTATCTAAGCTCAATATATAGCTTTCTTTAGTTCATGTTTTGCGTAGTATACGGAGTTGCTTTGCGTTGGTTTCTTCAGTTGTATTTCCCTTTTGTTAAAATCATATATTTGATACTTTAAATTTACATCAAATTTTAATTTAGTTTATTAAGATTAATTAAAATGTGTCGTTCAATCCTTTTCTCTTAATTCTATTAGTAATTCTGTTTAACGAAAAATGTTGACTCATTAAATTTAAACTTTAATAAAATATGGTTAAATTTTAAAATATAAAATGATTATATTAAATATTGATTTGGAAGCATACTTTGATATCATTTGACTGCATCACCACCATTTAAATTTATCGAGTCAACATTTAAACGAAATTAACAGTGTTAAAAATAAATGACTAAAACCATATTTTTAAATTTAAGAGATAAAAATGAAACTTAATGTAAATTAACGACCAAATTCAAAATTGAAGAAATTTAATATAACCTATTTTGCTAAGATAGACACACATATGTGTATATGTATATGTATTCAAATTCCAAATAAAATATATTTTTTTTTTGCTGCATGAAAATATTTGTTTTCGTTCAAAAATGAAAGACAACCCTTTGTAAGGAATTATATTTGTTAGGTTTTTTTTTGTTTACGTCTTATTGGACCTTTTTTTTTTATTTTCTTGCCTCAGTATTAATGAAAAATCATTATATTTGAGCCAACACATATTAATATCTTCAACTTGAAATATAATATTTTTATTCCTAATAATTATAAACATGATTTTAACCAATAGCTTGTATCTAGCGGAAAAGGTTAATCCCTCAAATCATTGTAAACCAAGGTATGGATGCACACTAAGAAATATACATATATTTAATGTCAAGTATTACCTCAAAGAGTTCTCAATATTGTAATTATTACCAATTCCTCAACCTAATTCCCTATATTGTTTGTGTGGAGAGTTTAGTCTTAAAAGCCTTTCATTTTCAACAGTAAAAACTATTTTTTTAATGTTATTTACAGACTATGGGCAAATATGTGAGAAGATGTTTATCTTAACTTACACAAGCATATTTTTCCAATGCTAATGCAAAATGACCTATAGGCTATAGCTATTGAGGGAATTGGTTTCACTTATTAGGAGACTTATAAAAGATACGAATTATTTTTTTACAATTTTATATTTTGATAAAAAAAAAAGCTTCATTGGGTTTAGAATTTAAAATAAAGATAACCACTTGAGTATTTTTTTTTTCAAACGTTATTCAAAAAATCATCATTTTGAAAAATCAAATCACAGGCCAGATTTGAAAGGTTTTCTTTACTAAACAAATTGCTCTAAAGGAAAACCGGATCCATTATTGAAACCTTAAAAAGTTATATGGGCTTGTTTAGGGAGGTAAAAGATATTCCCGCGTTTATCGAGACAAAATTCCTCTCACATATTTACTTCGAAATCTGTGTCCGTTCTCCTAACGGACTATCCAAACAAGCCCATTATCGTTATGTATAATTTTATCCTTGTTTATTTTATTGATTCTTTAAATTATGAAGTTACGATGAATGATTCTAACATTTTTTAATTATTTTGTAGATAATTTTAATTAGTGATAAATTTAAATATGTCAATCATAAAAAAATTTTAGAATTTACATATTTTTTTAATTCGGTCCAATATTTGAAGTATACTATAGTTCTTATTCAATCAATATACAAGATAGACTTGTATACTCAAAATGTTCACCATCTTCTTAATTGTTAAAAATTAATAATAAAAAAATGAAATAAAAATGTTTATATGGAATTTTTTTGCATGTTTACATCAATCATTAAAAAAAGGCTTTCAACGGTGACAAAAAAGTTTGCACTAAAAGTGTACCTCAAATATCAATTTTTTTCCGTCATTGATAGCAATACTTTATGCAGTAATTTTTCATCACTGCTAAATGCTAGACTTTCAGCGATGACTTGCAATCGCCGCTAAAGGCCATACCTACTGTTGTGACATCCGCTGAAGACAAAACTTTCAACTGCAACTTTCTTTACTGCTATTGAAAAGCCATTTTGCACAATGCTAAAAAAACTAACTTTCAATAGCAATTTTTTATTAACAAATAATGTAATTTTTTGTTTAAATTTAATATTTAACATCTCATAATATCAAAAGTGTTGTTGATGAAAATGAAATGAATAAAGTAATCAGTTTTCATTTTCATATATTTCATGCTTAAAAACAATTGCTTAATAAGGTGTTCATGTATGTATGTATGTATGTATGTATGTATGTATGTATGTATGTATGTATGTATGTATGTATGTATGTATGTATGTATGTATGTATGTATGTATGT
>JANTPZ010128118.1:0-15472 GCA_025593235.1 Vachellia pachyceras
TTGAAATTCGAAATTTGAAATTCAAAATGTGAAATTCGAATTTTACAATCTTGATTTGGATTAAATTGATCTCATCAAATCATATCCATTTAATTAATCCAAATATTGAGTCAACGAATTTAATTTATCTTTTTAAATTAAATTAATGCTAGTTATTTAATTTATCAAATAAATCAAACATTAAAATAACGCACACAAATATTATTTACATAATATTGTGTAATTTCAAATTTCAACATATATATATATTTAAAATTCGAATAAACCCTAGAAATAAAGCTTATGTTGGGTTGTTCTTGCGTGCGACCCTGTAGGCCCATATAAAGTTGGCAGTGGGCTAATCTCACCAAAAGCCCACAAGTCGCAAGTGGTCTCTAGCAAGACATTACGACTACCCAAATCATACGGGGATCATTAACACGACGTAACCTTTTATGCAACCACATCACGTCCCTTTTGTCACGCGATATCTCGGTCAATGATGAGGCATGGATGATGTCATCCTCCTATTCCCGACCATTACTTTCTCGATCATTGAGTAGTCTAATCAAAGAAAATGAAAACTCCTTTTCGTTATAGTATGGCCATACATTTCTCAGACTCACTCATCGAGGGGCCCAGTGATATCTCTCGACTAATGTGAGGGACAAATCCTATCTTGATCACTCATATTCCTCCACATGAAAACCCTTAACCCCAATAATAGCCTTTATCATCACCCGGTCAAAGTTTAGTGACTGTCATGCAGGAATCCATGATGATCTCAGGTCAAAGGGCATTGTGATGTGATCACATATGAGATAAGCTAATGACTTAATCCATGTAGCTTTCTCATAGCGGGTCAGTCTAGTACCTTGTACTCTTACAAGTGCCCATGACTTTGACTCATATCTCCATACTTAATCAAGGTCATACTAGTCATAATTCATCTACGGATGTAATTATCACAACAAACATGCAAAACATATGATAATTAAATGGAAAAAATGTATTAAAAGAAATAATGTGCGAGTACAATGATTGGCCCTATGGCACAATTTCCAACATTCCCATGGATTATATAGCTTGAATTCAACTCTCCTACATTCAATAAAATTTTGGCACCACTTACCTTAGGGTTTTGAAATCCCAAAATTCACAAACCAACAAACAACCACCAAACAAACACAATATATATATATATATATATTAAACTACTCCTTATAACTCAAGGAGCATTTTGCACATCATGATTGGCTCTAATTCTTCCTCTTTCTCACGTTCTCTTTCAAGAACACTAATTTGGGATCTAATTCAAGATTCTCTTTCAAGAACACTAATTCAAGATTCTAAGACCATAGAGAGGAAGAGGAAGTTACAAGCTTCAAGAAAAGGTATAGGATTATGTGCTTAAACTTGATACCTTGAGTTTTGTGAAGCTTTTCTCTTCTTTGCTTCCATGGAAATGGCGTGAACCTTGGCTCTCTTTTCTGTCCAAATTTCGTGCAAATGGCTTGGAGAAGAAGACCAAAATTTGTTTTATTTAAAACCTTCATAAAAATGTGGATGGACAAGATTGAATCTTGAAATTAAAACTTGATCTAATGGTTACATATTAAGCCATCACATTGACATTTGCTTACTTCTAATTGGTCTTCATAAAGTGGTAATAATGGCTGCACATGGGGTTAAAAATATGGTTGTAACCTTGGTTACACTAACCAAACTAGTTACTGTTGGGTTACTTCTACTGATTACAACTTTCACAATAAAAGTAATTTAATTCCACCAAATTTTTTTCCACATTTCTGGAGATGTTTTATTCCTCTTTTAATCTCCATAATTCATTTACTAATATGGAGAAATATTTTCCCAAAAATATCTCTGAAATCCGTCCAAAAATAATAGGGTAATTTTATCCTGCCAAAAATCCCTGAAAAACGTATTTCTAACGGGCAATTAACTTTTAGGGCATTAAACATTTATATAATTTTCACTGATACTCTAGCCCTTTTCCTTTCATCAAATTGCCCTCTAGATTTTCAAAAATTAATTTTTGAATAAAATTATAATTTCAGGATTTTCGGGCATTTTTCCTTAAAATGAGGGAAATTCGCCTCAATCGTATATTGGGCAATAATTTTATTAATTACTATAAAATTTACTTTATTTTCCTGTACCCTGAACTCAACTAATTAAGGTCTCCTTGCACCTTAAATAATTATTTTGGGCCGATTTACCTTTGAAATTCTCTAAACAGAGATCTAGGTCGCATTTTGACAATCTGTCAAATCTCAGTTAATCAGTGAGTTATGCTCTATCTTTTTGGCATCTGTGAATTTTTCTGAATTTTGGTCAATAGTTGACTTTTTGACTTTGACTTTGACTTTGTCAAATGACCAAAATGCCCTTACAGTTCTCTTAATTACCAAAATGCCCTTACTTTGTCTAACTTTTTGTAATTCCCATTTTGCCTTGACTTTTTCTACCTTGATCTTTTCATGTAATGACATTTGGGTACTTCCCAGAAGGTCACACATCCTTACACTACTCCAAGGTGAGCACACTTAACTGCGGAGTTCTCATAAAATTTCTCTCACTGAGCAAGGTCTGACTTTGGGTTATCTAGCCCATCAACAGCAACTTTGCTTTCTATCTGCGGGCTCTAACTTGACTTTTGACTACTGGTTTGACCCTTTTTATCCAATAACCATATTGCATTTGGTCTTTATACTTAATGGAATTTATGTCCCTGGCTTACATTCTTAGTAATTTCAAAGCCTTAAGACTAAATTGACCAGGGTCTCTTTGGTCCATTGACATCTTGCCTTTCTGTACTTTTATTTTTAGGCCTTATCTTATCTCATAACTATCAATTTGGCCTCTATTTTAATTTATAGAAAATGGTGGATATTACAATACACAACCAACAAGATGCCATAAAACTTGTAAAAACGCATTAAACCCCTTTTGGTTTTCCAAGAGTCCTACAAGTTCAATACTTGGTTTTTATTGTCCTTAAACTTCTAAAATCCATCTCTTTGCTTGAACCTACACAAAACATCATTCTAAAGCCATTGGAACCATCAAAACACTCAAAAATACAACCATTCTATTTTTCTTTGCTTGGCCGAGAATCAGCAAAAATGGGAAAAGAAAGGGCTTTTCAACTTTCAACATGTAAACTTGCATATTCATACATTCTTTTATGATAAAGGCTATAATCGGGCTTAAGGGTTTTCATGTGGAGAAATGTGAGTGATCAAGATAGGATTTGTCCCTCACATTAGTTGAGAGATATTACTGGGCCCCTCGATGAGTGAGTCTGAGAAATGTATGTCCATATTGTAATGAAAAGGGGTTTTCGTTTTGTTGATCAGACAACTCAGGGATTGAGAAAGTAATGGTCGGGACTAGGAGGATGACATCATACATGCCTCATCCTTGACCAAGATATGCATGACAAAATGAACGTGATGTTGTTGCATAAAAGGTTGCGTCGTGTTAACGATCCCCGTATGATTTGGGTAGTCGTAATGTCTTGTTAGAGACCGCTTGAGACTTGTGGGCTTGTGGTGAGATTAGCCCACTGCCAACTTTATATGGGCCTACAGGGTCGCATGCAAGAACAGCCCAACATGAGCTTTTTTTCTGGGGTTTATTCGAATTTTAAATATATATGTATATACATGTTAAAATTCGAAATTGCACAATATTATGTAAATAATATTTAATTTATTTGATAAATTAAATAACTAGCATTAATTTAATTTATAAAGATAAATTAAATTCGTTGGCTCATTATTTGAATTAATTAAATGGATATGATTTGATGAGATCAATTTAATCCAAATTAAGATTGCCAAATTTGAATTTCACATTTCGATTTCAAGATTAATCAAGATTATATCTTGAATATCTTTTGAAATTCAAATTTCAAGATTAGATCTTGAATATCATTTCAAATTTTGAATTTCAAGATTAATCAAGATTAGATCTTGAATATCTTTTGAAATTCAAATTTCAAGATTAGATCTTGAATATCTTTTGAAATTTTGAATTTCAAGATTAATCAAGATTAGATCTAGAATATCTTTTAAAATTCAAATTTGAAGATTAGATCTTGAATATCAATTCAAATTTGAATTTAAAGATTAATAATGATTAATTTTAAATATCTTCTTGAAATTAAGATTCAGATTTTTCAAGATTAATAAAAGATTAATCTTGGATTATGATGCACACCATGAGCTCTATAAATATGAGTGCTCGTGAAAAGTAATGGAATCTCATTCTGAATTTGAATTTGCTCTTGAGCCACGAAACCCTAGAGAGAGAGAGAGTGAAACAAAGATGTGCTAGCTCGCTACTATTGTTGGAGACTATTCGCGTGGATACCAGTAGAGGGAGGCGATCAAAAGAACGTCAGCTCCTCATGATCGGAAGCAAGAGCACGAAAGGTTGTGGAATCTGAAGAGATCTAGACGCAAAGGAAGGGACGATCTTGAAACGTAAAAGGTACACCTTCATCTCCTCAATCAAACACCTTTGGCAGATCTGTATTTGGGATTAGAAAAATTTTAAATTCCGCTGTATGCACATTCTAATTCCAACAGTGGTATCAAAGCCAGGTTCAATTGTGTGTTTAGATTGAGTTTGTGTGATTAGCTTGGGATGTATGCTTTCTTGAATTCATATGTGCGTTATGGCTAAGAATATGATATATATATATATAGATGATATATGGGTTCTCGTATTCTTGAAGCATGTATGTTGTAAGCATGTATGAATGATGTATGTGATTCATAACATATGCGTTTTAATTCTGTATATGATACATGATGTATGTGTTTTCCAATATGTTCGTATGAAGGGATACATGTTCGTATACATATGATGTATACACAAGCGTGGTTTTGTTCTCATGAATAATTTCATGCATTCATACGGTTATGGATTCGTATATGATGCGATCTGGAATACATATAATGTATTGTTTTGCTCGACCTTGTATGCGTAGCGCGATATAATTTGAACACAATAAGAATGATTTGTATTGTATAAATTATTTGCTTATTGTGATTTGATCTTGAATGATTGAAAGGGTATGGTGAAACAACATGGCTTTAGTTTTACAAGGGGTTGTAAAATTTCAATATGGCCTGCATGTCGTACCTTCCTCTAAAGATTCTTGATGTACATTCCTCTCTCATCTCACTCCATTTGTAAGTTTAAACAAGGTTTCTTTCCATGTAATCTTTTCTAGAATTCCTCTCATTGGCTTGGGAGGATTTAAGTATGGACAGCCATGTTGTCTCACGTTTATTATATGTTTTTGATTAGATCATTGCATGATAGTTTACGATCATTAAATATGGTATTGTATGAGATGCAATAACAACCCATATTATATTTATAAAATTAATTTATTAAACCCTCCAAATGAATCTTAAGTCATAATGTCGTCAATTAATGAATAATTTCAAAATCTCGATTGCTCAGTTGTAGGTTCCACCAAAGTGGATGCATTTGAGTTATCTTGGGAAGACAATCGTGAGTAATAGTGCTACTCACACAATTCATTATTTTCTTGACTTAATTGAGATTATCAAAACGGTTTTGGATCTCAAGGCATTAGATGGGATTAAACATGCTAGGTCATATGATGATCGAATCCCATAAAATCTAAGAGTTACATATGATGTAATTGGTAAAGGGCTACCTACCTAAATAACTTAAATTTAAGGTCTTGGCAAAGCAGAGTTAAATTTAAGTGAAAATGGATCTTAGCTCACTAATTATATTGAGGGATCGAATCCCATAAAATCTAAGAGTTACATATGATGTAATTGGTAAAGGGTTACCTACCTAAATAACTTAAATTTAATGTCTTGCCAAAGCGGAGTTAAATTTAAGTGAAATATGGATCTTAGCCCACTAATTATATTGAGGGTTATTAATTTAGTGGGAGATTACTTATATGATTTACGTATTTTGAAATTGTAGAATCATGTCGACTACTAATACTGCTATACTATCACTACGATCGGTCCTTGAGAAAGAAAACTCAATGGGATAAACTTTCTTGAATGGTTTAGGACTTGAGAATTGTTCTCAAGCATGAAAGAAAGGCTTATGTCCTTGATCAACCCATTCCTGATGAGCCTGCATCCAATGCTCCCAGAGCTCATAGAGATGCTTACTTAAAGCATAAGGAAGACTCTGTGGATGTAGGACGCCTTATGCTAGCCACCATGGTTCTAAAGATCCAAAGAGATCTGGAACATATGGAGGCATATGAGATAATTATTCATCTTAAGGAAATGTTCTAGCAACAGGCAAGGCAGGAAAGGTTTGAGACTACTAAGGCCTTACATTCTTGCAAGATGGCTGAGGGTGCATTAGTTAGCTCTCATGTATTAAAGAGGAAAGGCAAGGGCATTGAAAGGGTAAAGGCTTTACTGGTAAGGCCAAAAGGCCAAATAAACCTGTAACCAAGTCCACGCCAGATAAGGATATGCCTCCAAAGGATAGAGTCTGCTATTTCTGCAATGAACCTGGTCATTGGAAAGGAAATTACAAACTCTTCCTGGAAGATCTGAGAAAGAAAAGGAATACTCAAGCTTTGTGTTTACTACTCGAGTTTTGGAAACACTTTTAATGCTACTCGAGTGTTTACTAAAAGTGTTATATTGTAAACTTTGGATACTTTTGTTTAGCACTTGAGTATAGAAGAAAGTATTGAAAATTATCTCAATACTCAAGCATTAATACGTACTACTCAAGTGATAACAATACTTTTTGCTGAAACTTGAGTATTGGAAGAAAGTACTGGAAGTGTAGATGTAATATCGTTAGTTTATAGCATTTAACATATCTAGCGGAAGCATTTGGAATCACTTTAGGTGGCCATAACTTGTGAAAAATGAAGCTTGAAAATTTTTTCTTTTGCATTACTATTCACAACTCTTCAAAAATGGCCTTAACTTTGAAAAAACATAATTAATTGTAGAAAAATCTAAATGGAGTGATTCCAAATTATATGGAAAGATAGCTGAATAAGCTTGAGAGGAAAAATACGTTCAGGGCATTTTTTCTTGAAAATCATGCCTAGTTTAAATTTCAAAAGTTACTTTTCTTTTCTTTTTTTTTGCCAAGGAAAAGGAAGTTCATTACAAAAAAGTAAACCAATTACAAAGGACTCAAAATCAACAGTAAGCAAACCCCTACAATCTAAGAGAGTCTAAAAAGATTCCAAAAACTAGCAACTAAACTCTACTACGTAAAATTAAACGTAAACATCATTAGCCTTTGTCATCATTTACATGATTAGCATCCTTCTTCAAAATCTTTTGCAAACACTTGGGAGGTCTCCACGCCCAATCAAAAGGACAAGACCCTTTCACTGAGGCTTTAGCAACCCAATCCGCTGCTAAATTTGCTTCCCTAGAAATCCACGCAAACACATGGTTTCTAATTAAATTCTTTTGAAAAAAAATATTCTCCACAAGAATATCACTGATCCATTCAGGAGCTGAACATTGATTGTTGATACAATTAATAAGCAACTAACAATTCGATTCAAAAATAACATCATCCAACTGGTTATCAATTGCATAATTAATTGCTTCCTGCAGAGCCATACATTCCATCATAAACGGAGACTCTGACTTAACCAATTTATTAACACCATCAAGAATTCCTCCATTAGAGTCTTTTAAAATAAAAGCAATTGCAGCAATTCTTGATTCCTGCACATATGCACCATCAACGTTAATTTTCAAAGAATTACCTATAGGGGGTCGCCATCTTTTGTAAACATCACAATCTGGTCTCTGCACAACAACATTATCTTCACAACACTGATTTCTTGAGAAAACATCCCAGAACTCATTAAGTGATACTGAAGCCTAATTAAAGACAAAGGTAGGATCAGGTTTAATGTCCCTAAATAGGTAATAACATCTTCTCTTCCATAGTTTCCACAAAATCATTACCAATAAAGCTTTATTTCATTCATCAAGGTCAGCCTTGCACAAAAGCTCAAATAACCAGTCATTAACATTCCTACATTGTTCATCATTACATCGAATAGCAAATGAACTACCAAACCACACAACATTAGTCCAATCACACAGCAAAAAAAGGTGACTAACAGATTCACTTCTTTCTTTGCAAATAAAACACAAATCTGTAACAGCACATTTTCTATTCATTAAATTTTCCATTGTAGGCAAAGCATTTGATAATAAACGCCATAAAAAGTTCTGCAATTTCTTCGGAACTTTTAGCTTCGATACTTCCTTCCACAATATTTCCTGACATGAATGAGATGGACCAGCCCCTAATACAACCCTATTCTTCACTAATCTCCCAGCAACCTTATAACCCTCTTTTACTAAATAACTACTCTTCAGACCCCCTGTCCACATCCATCCATCTTCCCTCTCAGAAAACGCCAAAGTCACCCTTCTAATGGCTTCACACTCCACCTGTCCCAAAAAAAGGCTCAATCACTTCTAAATCCCAATCCTTCCCCTTTCTTATATCAAAGACTCTCAAATTGGACAAAGATGGAAAAGGACAAGCAGATAATAGCTTGAATTTATATAGCTCTTTAACCCAAGGGTCACCCCAGACCTTTGTCCTCCTACCATTACCAATACTAGCTAAAACATTCCCTTCAAGAACTCTCCTACCCTCCAAAATACTATTCCAAATCCAAGAGGCCCTACCTCCCTTTTTAGCTTCCAAAAAAACTACATATTGGAAAATACCTACTTCTTAATATTCTAACCCATAATTGATCTGGTTCACCCAAGATCCTCCACCCCAACTTAGCTAACAAAGCTAGATTAAAAGCTTCAAAATCTTTAAAACCCATTCCTCCTTTTGATTTCTCCTCCTTTAATTTTTCTCTAGAAACCCAATGGATTTTATTTTTATTATCTTCCTCTTTCCACCAGAAATTAGAAATCAGCTGATCAAGTTTGACTAGAGCAGTCTTGGGAAAAAGGAAACAAGTCATGGGATAGACTGGAATAGCATTCACAACTGACTTAATTAATACCTCTCTCACTGCCTCTGAAAGGAAGCTCCTCTGCCAGCTTTGCACCGTTCTTTTGACTTTATCAATGACAAAGTTTACAGCTTGGACTTTGGATTTACCCCAAATAGTTGGAAGTCCCAAATAATTCCCAGGTATATCCATTGCTGCAATCTGAAATAGTTACTCAATTTCTTCCATCATTAGAGCAGAAACAGATTTGGAAAAGTATATACATGATTTATTAAAATTCACTATTTGTAATCCACGGACATCCAGAAGCCAGCTTAATTCCTTTTATTCTTCCCAAAGCCTCCTCTTTTTCAATCATTTTTGATAAAACATTGCTAACCAAAATAAACAGATATGGAGACAAAGGATCACCTTGCCTTAACCCTCGCCTAGGGAACACCTTTGATACCCTCTTACCAGAAAGCACTACTGAAAATCAACTGGTGATAAACACCAATAGATTCATTTCACCCACTCCTTGCTAAACCCCATTTTTAACAGAACAGCCACCAGAAAATCCCATTCAACTCTATCATAAGCCTTATTCATATCAATCTTTAAAGCTAACTCAGAAATATTTTTCCTTGTTTTTAAATGATGAAAAGTCTCATGCACGATCACTATATTATCTTGAATAAGTCTTCCTGGGACAAAAGCCCTCTAACTCTCAGAAATAAGATTATTAAGTAGAGGCTTGAGTCTATTAGCAATTACTTTAGAAAAAACTTTGTATAAAAAATTACATAGACTAATGGGTCGATAATCATTCACAGATTCAGGACAATCAACTTTTGGAATAAGCACCAAATCAGTAGAATTGATGTCCCTCAGACTAAATCCTTTAGAAAAGAATTCTCTAATTAAAGAACATACCTGTTTGCCCATAACATGCCACTCTTTTGATAAAAACAGTATCCATCTGAGCCTGTGCTTTTGAATCACCCAGATCAAAAACAGCTCTTTTAACCTCTTCATCTGACACTCCACTCATTAATCCTGCATTATCACTTTCAGTAACTACTTTGTCCATAAAATCCAGCACCACATTGAAATCTCTTTCTCCTACTCCATTAAAAAGGCTTGTATAGAATTCCTCAAAACATTTCCCAATCTCCTCCTCCCCTTCAGCCCAGGAATCATCTCCTATCCTTAACCTAGTAATCTTATTTCTGCATCTTCTTCTCACAGTAGCCATTGAAAAAACTTAGTATTCTGGTCACCGTACTTTAGCCATTGCACCCTCGACTTTTGGGCCCAATAAATTTCTTCCTGCTCCCAGATCTTGTTTAATTATTTTTCAGTCCAGTAAGCTCCTACGCTGTAGCTTCATTCCATTCCTTTTCCAAGCACTCCTGGATCTGACGCATTAATAAACTAATTACTTTTTTTTCTATTTCCAAGTTCCCTCTTGTGCAACACTTTGCTTAAACTAGATAAGCTTTCCACAAAATCTGCTAAAATCAATTCATTCAGGCCTTCTCCCCAGTTATTTCTAATTAACTCCTCAAATTGTGGATGACCAACCACCTCAGATCAAACTTGAAGGACTTTGGAGTTACAATATCACAAAATTCAAAATCTACCAACAAAGGATAATGATCAGATCCAATTGAATTTAATACATTACATTGACATTTCACAAACCTTTCCCGCCAAGAAACATTCACTACTACTCTATCAAGCCGTTCCCTAATAAATTCAGTGCACACCCTATTATTCGCCCAAGCGAATCTGCAACCCTTAGTCTCTAATTCCATCATTTCACATTTAGTGATAAATCTTCTAAACCTCTCCAGCTCCCTATTTGTTACAACTCTACCTCCTTCCTTATCAGAATGATATAACAAATCATTGAAGTCACCCAGAACCAGCCAAGGAAACCTACCAGCCAGCTTCAATCTCATCAAATCATTCCACCAACGTTGTTTTAGCCTCTCCTCACATGGACCATAGACGCAAGTAATTGCACCAAAGATCTTCCCATTTACACAAGCCTCTTCAATGTGAATAAAATATCTATCCACCATTCCTAACGTTACACTCACTCCATCAATCCACCAACAAGCAAGCCCACCAGATCTCCCAATGGGATCCACGTAAAATGCATTCAAATAACCCAGCTTCCTCTTTACCCTATCAATTATTTCCCTCTTCATCTTAGTTTCAGCCAAAAATACCACCACAGGCTTATATTTTCTACATAGGAACATTAGATGACGAATTGTCAAGGTGGTTCCTAAACCTTGACAATTCCAATAAAGACCAATCATTGTTCATGGGTGGCTGTGAACAGCCAGCCACCATGCCCTCCCTCAAAAGAAGCCTCATCCCTAGACATTAAACTATTTTTTAAAGACATACCTTTAAACAGCTTTCTTTTCGCTTTCCCTTTTATCATCTTCCTTTTCTTTGCATCATCTACATCAATCCGTCCTTTAAAACTATTCATTTGGTCATTATATATTTTTCCAGTATTTTAGCCCAAATTTGGAAAGACTTATCTCTTACCACTGTTATCAGATTTGGATGAATTACCACTCATTTTAAAGAGAAAAATCATATCTATTTAATGGTAAAATTTCACATCTTAACTCACCCAATTTACTTAAAATGAATCAGTCAACTTTAGGTCCAATTTTTGTTGACTTTTACCCCTATTTGCTCATACTTAGTTCAATTAAGGTATGGTTGTTTTAACTTGCAATATTAATGGCTTTGGAGCATCTTGACCTATTCTAGCATGCTTGAAAATAAAATCTCCTACTACACATGCTATCAATAACATTCAATACATAATACCCTTATGTGTATTTACAACTTTTCACAAATGCTCAACAAACACTTACCAATCCTCCAAGCCTTCTTCTTCTTCTCTTCTTGGATAAAGCTGGCCCTAGGGTTTGGGTTACATTGATAGGGTAAGATTCTTGAGAATCTTAGTAAAATAAGCAACTATTATATAATCACATACATGTATTTTAAAACATGATACATGCTTAACATAACCTTGAAAATAAATTGCAATGCATACCTCATATGTCACACAACATAGCGTAGAGACAAGTCTTCATCATATCCTAACTTTATCATTCACACCATGGCATGTTATCCAAATCATAACAAAGTAAGTAATCATCCAATAAATACAATGAAATGTAATTAAAATAATAATTGCTAAGCTGCCTCTTCTACTTGCTTTTCTTAGTTTCTTGGGTGTTAAGTCTCTAATAGTTTTAGATAACATCACATATAATTAAACAACTCCTTAACTTTGCACCTTTGTATCCTTAGGTTTAAATTTTTTTAACACGCTTCTCCGTTATAACATGCATGTAGATTTCACTTTTAAGATTAAATAGCTCAAAAGAAACCTCCTTCCCTTTCAACTACTCAAAATAGCAACTTAAGGGAGTTGTTGTATAAAATTCCAATCATTATTCCTAATACTTCCAAACATGGTTTCTCACTTATACCCTACACAATTTTTCATTTTAAACTCATTGGAATCATCAAAATCATATTCCTTCTTCCATTTTTTTCCAACAGGCTAAAAAAGTACATGAAAATTGCAACATGATTTTTCAACTTCTCTAGCTTTATACATGCATGATCTTGTCTTCTTACCCCTTCTCATACATTATTTATCATCAAAACATCAGTTTCCATTCAAATATAAAATTGGACAGTACCTCCTCTAGCGTTTAGAGATTCTAAAATTTCAAAAACAACAACCAATACAAACTATACATCAATCAATTCCTTAACTTGTATAGAGTTGTTTAGTACCAATTATTTGAACTAAATCCCTTTCTTTCTCATTGACTTGTTAACTTTGGTCAAATGACAAAAATGCCCTTATACTTTCTCTTATTTACCATAATGCCCTTTCTTTTCTTTCAAATTTCCTTTCTTGCCTTTATTCTTTATATTTAATTACATTTGTGTCCTTCCCATAAAGGTCACCCATCCTTTCATTTCCCTAGGCCAAGCAAGATTAATTGTGAAGTTCTTATGGAATTCAATCCATTAATCCATTAGGGCTAGGTTGACCATATACTTTCTTGTCCATTTACTTCCTCTTTTTCTGTTCTACGTATCTCTAGACCTTAACTCGACCTATGGCTACCGGTTTGGCCTTTATTTCAAATTACAGTAAAATATAGATATCACATTTCTCCATCTCTTGAAATAAATTTTGTCCTCGAAATTTGCATATCCTAGTCAAATAACTCTGATCTCTTTATTTTCATCTCTTCTTTTGTTTCCCCACACAATTTCCTCTGGCGTTACTCTTGCCAGACCACTTTTAAAATCATGTTCTATGATATCATATGCATCTGGATTTCGCTTTTTAAATAGGAAACAAGAAATTTCTAGCATATTTGACTTAGATTTGGGGGTAAGGCCAAATGGTAAGTTATTGATTCATCTTTGAACATTCCAAAACAACTTCTTAACTAAGCTTCTTCTAGGTTTGATGACCGACCTAATTCTCATTGTTGGAGGTACTCTAAACAATATATAATCTCCAATTTTAACTTCAACGGTCGTCTTCTTTTATTGACATGAATCATCTACCAATTTATAACTTCTTTATTGGCTTTATCTTCTTAGTTGTTTACTCACTATCTCAGGATCATAACAAATTTTCTTTTTATTAGAGCTTCTTGACCTTTGCTAACTGATCATTACTTATCAAGAATAACATTTAGAGGCGATCTTAATGGTTATCTTATCTTGTTAACCTAATTTATTGCTAACTTTTACTATCCGCAACTTTTCTTCATCTTTACCCTCAACTCACCTATAGGCCTTTTTCTTTTCAATACCTGATATGTTCACTCAATAAAAAGGGATTTACTTTTCAATACCTGAGTAGATGAGGATGTCATCAATAAATACCACCACAAATTGATCCAGATACTGTCTGAAGATCCTATTGATGTAGTCCATAAACACTACAGGAGCATTAGTCAACCCAAAAGGTATAATTAGAAACTCATAGTGACCGTATCTTGTCCGAAAGGAAGTTTTAGAAATGTCTTCAGCTCGAACCCTTAATTGATGATATCTGGATCGCAAGTCAATCTTCGAGAAGATAGAAGCACCCATAAGTTGATCCAATAGGTCATGGATCCTCAGAAGTGGATACTTGTTCATAATTGTGACCATGTTAAGTTGTCTATGGTCAATGCATAGCCTCAAGCTACCATCCTTCTTCTTTACAAACAATAATGGAGCACCCCACAGAGAAACACTAGGCCTGATAAAACCCTTTTCTAATAGATATTCTATCTGTTTCTTCAGCTCTTCAAGCTCCAAAGGTGACATTCTGTATGGAGCCCTTTAAATAGGCTCTGTCCCAGTGCCAAATCAATCAAAAACTCTACCTGCCTTTCTGGAGGTAGGCAAGACATCTCATCTGTGAATACAAAGGTTTAAGTGTGGGGGAATTTGATTGAGCTTTAATTATGATAGTTTTCCTCTTGAATTTCTAGAGTCATAAAGTCAATTTTGGCCCATTCAAAACCTTTTTGTCCTTACATTGTGATTAGGAATTGTTGAATTGGATTAATGTAATTTTGGGGTCATATGCCATGAACAACGATATATTTGTGCCTTAATTCCTTCATGAGCAAATGATACTGCCAAAGTTTGTTATTTCATTTCAGGAATTCCGTGCAAAAGGGCAAAGACAGCAACTCTGGACATGTTCGTCGCGGCGTAAACAAAGTTCGCCGCGGCCAAAGTTTAAGCAAACAGACAGTGAACTCTCGGGAGAGTTTCACCGCAGCGAAAATCGCGTATCAGCACCTGATTTTTACTCCAGATGGAAATAACCCGATCCAACCTTTAAGACCCGACCCAGAACGGTTTTAATACCCCATTTAGGGTAGATTTTGAAGAGGAGGAAGGAGAAGGAGGCAGAGAAGAGAGGCAAGACAACCACACACCATTTTTCTCATCTACACACTCTCAAACCCTATCATCATCCATTTCCTCCACCATCCACCCATCTACAATGCTTCATCCATCCATTTGGAGTATGATTCTACCATTCATGAGGGGCTGAGCATCTCCAACCTCTTGAAGATGGAGTAGGCCAAAGTTCGAAGTGCCGAAAGGGGAGTATTTACTTTCAATCTGTATTTACATTATAGATTACTTAGGATCCGAGTTGGACTATGTAATTTGTATGTGAATACTTGGTCTCGGTTGAGCCAAACTTGGATTATTGTTATTGAGTTGTTTTGTGATTGACAAAGCTAAATGGAGTTCATTTGGTTTATTCAATGAAGACTTGTTGATTTCTTCTATCATCCTAGTTGTGCTTGGTTTTAGAGTCAACATGCATGGAGTTGATTTTGTCACATTGCGATTTTCGTACACACACTAAGTGCCCTTCAAGGATTTCATGGGGTGGAGTTCATTCCA